>JAQMCX010000047.1:7993805-8073771 GCA_029814765.1 Acanthurus leucopareius
AGTTGTTAAGGTTAGGGAGCTATGCACTGAGTCTGGTCCATTTTCTGTAGCACAAGTTTCTTGTGTTTACCTGAAATTCAACATTTTGTCTGACATGCTTGTCTGAGTTTTTTTTTTTTGCCAAAATATCCTGTTTGAACCAAGTTACTGTCTATGTTTAGTAGCCACTTTTAGTCTGTTTGTAATCAGGATGCTGTCAGCCTGGCTGACTCAGCACTGAGTCGAGACTGAGTCAGCTTAAGGAATGTGAGACGAACCTACTTTTTAAAAAACGGAAGAGAGTTAGTTAGCTTCCTGTCCACATTTCAGAGGAAGTTCCATCTTATTAATATGTTTTCTTATCAACTTTGTCAGGAAACTCAGTTCAGTAGGATCCAGTTCAAGATAGCTTGCTCAGATGTTGCAGCCTGGCACTTGCAGACTGCTGAAAAACCCTGATTGAATTGCAAAGATCATTTCACATTTTAGCAGCTCTGAGCAAAGGGTCAAGAGAAGTCTCATCTTATTTATGAATTGAGGGGTGGTACGAATACAAATATGTAGAGAGACTCTGTGGGACAAGAGTCCTTTATTAACAGCTGCAAGTGGAAATGATGTGTAATGAACCTACTAAACTAGGCCTTTTTTAAGTGAAGTGGTCCCATGTTTTATGTGAGATTTCAGGTCACTTTCTCCTGCTTCCTGACTTTCTGTTGATGGTTAACAGATAAACATGTGGTTGTTGCTTCTTCTCTCTGCTTGTCTAAACTTTATGATTTGGGATATTTTGGTGTTCAGCCCCAGCTAATCTGAGCCTGTATGCATTCATTCACTCTACTCATGTAAGTGTTTCAGCCCTTTTGAAGTGACACCAAAACCTTCTGTTTAAGTATTGATTGTTCAGTGTTTTGTTTGAGTAGTATGCAAGTTGTGGTTATCATGGCAACGCTCGTCCTTGCTGGAACATGGATGAATAGCGGCTTTATGGTGGGAATTGACTGATGGAGCGAGGTGTTGCCCTTGAGCGCTGCTTTTTTTCAGAGCTTGGAGTGATAGCAGCACGGCCTCTGTGGTTTGGCTGATAAGCACCCCTCCTGATGTCAAGGCCCTCGGCTGCAGCTGTGTCTCAGCCATTACACTGTACAGGATTTACAACAGTCCGGGGGATTGTCCTCTATGCCCCTGTTTATCTGTCACACACACCCTGCCTCTGTAACGCACTCTGGCAGGTTCTCTGCTAGTGTTTGGAGTCCGTTTCTGCCCCTTTAATTTCACGTGACTCTGGTCTTTTTTCTTGTGTCTAACAACACATGTTGATGCTTTTCAAACATGTGCATCAGCATTAACCCTCTGTTCTGTTCTTAAATCTTTCTCTAAACAACCTGAGATACCTCCATGAGAAAGGCAAGTTAGTCAGACAAATTAGAGAATAAAGCATGACATGTTGGAGAGGAAGGTTCAGCTTGTTCATTCTTGGAGTAAATATGTCCACAATTTGTGTTTATGTCACTTGGCACTTTGTTTTTGTACTATTTCATGTCATTTTTGTTGACTTTATCCACTTGTGTTCTTGCTCTGCTTGTTTTGTGTTTTCACTTAATTCAGTTGCAGTAGATCATGAATCATATGACTTTCTGTGTCAGAACTCAAAGGTTTTAATTCATACTTCATACACCTTTATTATGTCTAAGACATAAAACAGAAACAAACAGAAAAGTAGTCGTGCTTGAAGATACTGTAACTTTCTCTACACTCGTTCTCAGCCATTCTTATTTGAACTTGTCTCCATGGTAACAGAGACACAGTACAGGGACTTGGCATTGACTGAGATGTAACCAAATACATCCTGACCAAAAAAAGCGGCCAGTGAGGCAGGGAGTCACACTGAGCCTTGGAAATGGGCTCTGATGACTAATGCTCCAAGGACGCAATACGAGGGGCCGTGACGGATGTCTGTGGCACGCCAGATTACATGCCATTCCTCCACCGAGGCTTCAATGAATCATGCCACCATAGCTCTGCTATGTAGGTTAGATGGGTTTAGATGTGTTCAGCAGCCTCGGCGTTTAGACTGTCAAGGTTTATCTTTCAACAGAGATACAAGCTGTTGATCGTTGAGGCTCATACTGTTGTGTGGTAAACTGGTTGTGTCACCTGTAGTTTTACTTCTGAGTTTTATGATATGTGTGCATAAAACTGGAATGGCTTTTTGTAATTCTTCAGTAATAGCAGGCTGCAAGGTGGCATGAAAAACCAAGACATATTCAGTTTTCCTCAAAATAAAACAAAGAAAAGGAGCAGATCCACATAACCAAGAAGTCAGAGCTAAGAAGTGATGGAAATTTTAGCTCAAAATATAACAAATCAAAATAACAGCAGTTTATTACTCCATTGGCAATTTGCATAATCAATTAACGAATGAACATCTGTCAATCGGCTAATCAATAAAGTAAAAGGTCAAGAAAATTCTGGCTTTTAAAACAGGGTTTAGTTTTGTTATCTATTGATTAGTTTCTCTTGGTTAGTTTTCAGCAGTAGGTCACATGATGACTGTTGAAGACAGGTGCGCTAACAGATGAAACTTTCTCTGTCAACATTGCTGTGCTTTTTACTTTTATTTTTTTTTCGGTTCGTTGCATTTTTGGTTTTCATGTTCAGGAGAAATCAACACACATCAGCCTACAGAGGCTCTCACTGATGCAACAAGCGGCTTGTGTTAATTCCCTGTTTGGTGTTACAGGCTGCAGCTTGTATTGTAGCGCCAGTTATCCAGTAAGCTCTGTTTAGTAACAAGCTATTGTTTGTTTGTGCACGGCCACGCACATGATTCACAAAGTATGACTCACAGAGAGACAGGCCAGAAGAGAAGAGAGCCGGCCACACAGATGGTCTTAATTAAAGGGTTTCGACCAAAATGAGATGTCAGACATTTTTAACTCAGCGTCCCACATGGTAATGGTGGCATCTTTTCTTTGCCTTCAACTCCCTCTAATCTACTCAATGCAGATATTTGAAGAGCTTGTTCCAACATGAAACCCAACATGGCTTAAAGACTACAACAGCACTTAGTGTCAAGAATAAAAGTCTTTAAGTGAAATGAGTCGGAGTCAAATGTCTTATTTTCTGTCTTTTCTGTCTCGCAGAGCTCGACGCAGGAGATCGGCGAGGAGGCCGAGGACGACGCTATCTTCACTATCACGCTGAGGAAGGTGCAGCTTCACCAGTCGGCCAGTAAGGGGCAGCGATGGCTGGGCGTGGAGACCGACTCGGCTCTGAGCCTCTACGAGACCTGCAAGGTGCGGACCATCAAGGCCGGCACGCTGGAGAGGCTTGTGGAGTACATGGTGTCTGCATTCAGGGGCAAAGACTCCACCTACGTCACCATCTTCCTCTGCACCTACCGCTCCTTTGCCACCACCAAGCAGGTGCTGGATCTCCTGCTCAACAGGTAAAGTGATGGCAGATATAACACCTGTGTGCAAAACAAGTAATTACAAAGGAGAAAAAATCATAGGGATCAAGAAGAAAAGGTAAAAAAATATTTCTGTTACAAAAACTTATATTACTTTGCCTCACTGTGATCACTGTGACCTCACAAAATCAATTTTGGGCAATATGGCAAGAATTTATACACTAATTATGACCATTTAATACAAATCTTGTATAATGGGATGAGGTTATGACATTTGAATCATAATCTTCTGCAAAAACACTTTTCTGGTTATTATCTAACAGGAGCAGAGGAAGAGTTTATGACAATTTTTCACATTTAGTTGGATACTGAATTATTGACACCTGTCTTGTGTGTCCACCTTGAACCTGGGCTTATTGTTTAGACCATCTGTGCCACAGGCTTGAAGACAGGAGTAAAGCATCCATGTTTTAGAGTTTGTAGCTTCTTTGTCATTTAATTTTCATTTCTGTAAAATAATTTGGCTGATACGGCATTGTGGAAGGCTGAAGTTTAAAAAAAAAGTTTTTCTTAATATGAGGTTCAGTGTATTATGTTGAAATGAAGCAAATAATTATTTTTTAATCATGAATTTACGTGTTTTTTTTTTGACTAAGTTGACCAAGACTAAACTCGTGTTTCTTTTTTCAAGGTATGCCAAGCTCCAAAACGTCCCTGCAACCACAGCACACAGAGTCTCTCAGGACGACTGCACAGAGCTGAGAAAGTGAGTCTACTGCAGCTTCCAGTGTCAAGCTGCCAACATTAATCACTGAATACATTCACAGCACCGAGCCGCGTCCCACTCCTCCCTGTGTTAAAGGGATATCAACAAAGTTTGAAGTTGTAGTGGGTTATCTTTCTTTGCTAGACACCTGTCAGATTTTCTGCAGGAGTTTGATAAAACACAGTTCATGAACTGATAAAATGCAATGAATCACAGAAAAAAAACACCTGAGCTTTAACTGCTTTGTAACTTTAGTTTTATTAGAACAGATCATTGGCATAGTTTGCATCGCCTGTTGAAACCACAGGATGTAGGTCAGTCAGTCAGTGTGTTCTTTTAGAAATGTTCTTAAATCTCTGAAACACGTGTGGGAATTGATAACCCAATGACGTAAGGTGGAAGGAGTCAACTTTAGAAAACCTATCACTTTTTTTTTTTCACTGTAATCCCGTCCTACATTACACACTTAGCCTTAGGCGGTAGTGGAGCGTACACTTTCCTTTCTTTGCTGACATTGACGTCAGAAAGTAGTCCACAGCAGTGATAACGTCATCATCACTGCCAAATTTGGCGACCACTCAGCTCTTCCTCCGTCCTGGGGAGGAGCTTGTAGTCTGAGGGAGCCAAATCAGGTGAATAATGTGTTGGATGAGTTCAAATCTGCGCTGATGTATGACTGATTAAAGTCAGTGTTGTCTCGTTTCTCAGACTGCACTGACTTACGGTTTTCAAAAAAAAAGTTATTAACATCAAACTGTCTGCTTAATCACTCAAAGAGTTGAACTACTTGTGCGTGTGATAAGAACGGTATCTACCCAAGGACACAAACAGTTACCTTACTTGGAGCACTATCATGTCGTCCATATTAGCATAAAATAGCGCATGCATCAGCATATGCTTTCATTTTGGCAGCATTAGCATAATTTTGTGAAACAATGGTTACAGGTTAACTGTCTGTGAGGGAAAAGTTGAGCAAATCAAAGGTTCAGGCACATTTTATGCTGGTTACACTGCTGGTTCCAATGGTACGAGGATGAAAGTATTCTGCTCATCTTTCAGCTCTGGTATTGACTGCACCAGAGTGTACTTCCTCATGTCTCCCACCCCCTATCCCCTGCAACCCTAAAGGTTTAACGGGTGTAGCCATCAGATGGATTTATATTTGGTTAAGCAGCTTGCAGTAGCTGTATATCTAAAATCAGCTTAAAACTGTCGCTCACAAGCAAGAAATAGTTATTTTTTTTACAAATTATATTCTGACATGTTTTTTTTCTGTGTTGCAGCACTGTCTCATCCATCCTGGGCGCGTGGCTGGACCAGTACTCTGAGGACTTCTGGAGCCCTCCCAACTATGACTGTCTGCACCAGCTTCTGTCCTACCTTCATCGCCACTTCCCCGGCTCGGACCTGGAGCGCCGCGCACGCAACCTGCTGGCCCACTTCCACCGCCGACAGCAGTGTGAGCCTGATCCTGATGGTATGAAGGCAGGACAGCAGAGGGACACGAGGGCAAGGACGCCAGAATACGGGTGTCCAAGTAGAAACTAGAGTTGTGGTTAAGGAGTACCAAGGACAGAGATAACTTGATTACGAAAAAGACATGAGAGCTCTTCTATTTGGAAAATTCAAACAATTTGAGGGCTGAGTAAAAATCTTTTAATCCTATGGGGACAAAACATGGACTCCAGGTCAAAATGAAGGTCTAAGACAGGATGAGAAGTGCAGGGACTGTGTGTGGGTTGAGCTCAGGTGGAGGCTGCGTTATAAAAAAGATGTTTGTTTTTTTTACCTCTTTAGGGGAACACATCGGCTGCCCCTTTGCTACACAGGAAGAGAGTGGCTTCGAGGATGAGCTTCCTGCATTTAGTTTCCTGTCATTTGACCCCATCATGGTGGCAGAGCAGTTCACGCTCATGGACGCGGTGAGTTTGTTTCCCTTTTCTTTTAGGCTTTAAACTTGTTTGCATTTCCGCATTCACTCATCTTTATAGTTCAGCACCAAAATCAATGAGAGGCAAATAGAATTTTAGGTTTTAAGTTCAAGGTGTGTTTATTATTATTTTTAATAACACTTAAAATGCTGCTGATGGTTTTCCAAACCCTTTTTAAATGAATTTTCGACCTTTCAGTGCCCAAATTAAAACAGGCTTGTAAAGAGTTACACTCAGTATCTCACAGGTATATTCATGTTCTTAAATTCGCCATAAAGAGGTACTCAGTACGTAGTATTGTATATCCATAAAGCCGTAAAAATAATCAACACAAATCATTTAATAACACTTCAAGATTTCTTTATTTGCAATATGAATCAGGCTCCAAAAGTCCTAATTATTACAAATTTCAATTTAAATATTGCATCTGAAACAACCTTTGTCACACACTGATCAATACTCCTAATGGCCGGTAAACTGACCTTTTCTTTAAAACAGCCTCAGCTTGACACCCCATAGTCATAAAGTCAAATTCACTTGACACATTCAGTTCATACTGTTTTATTCATGTCCACATCTCCACATGTCTCTCTCTGTCTAGGATCTGTTTAAGAAGGTGGTGCCCTACCACTGCCTGGGGGGGATCTGGTCTCAGCGGGATAAGAAGGGGAAAGAGCACCTGGCTCCCACCATTAGAGCCACTGTGGCCCAGTTCAACTCCGTCACCAACTGTGTCATCACCACCTGCCTGAGCAACCCGACGCTGAAGCCCAACCAGAGAGCCAGACTGCTGGAGAGGTGGATAGACGTGGCTCGGGTGAGCAGCCTCCATCTGATTCACTTACAAACAGTTGTTAGCTTATCAGACAGAAATTTGTTTCAGAATGGCTTCTGAAACATTTTAAATTGCAGCACAGTTAGTTGCATCTGTTTCTGACTGGATGATTTAATGGGTTGTGTTCAGGAGTGTCGGATCCTGAAGAACTTCTCATCGTTGCGAGCCATCCTCTCTGCCCTGCAGTGTAACTCCATCCACCGCCTGAAGAGGACCTGGGAGGAGGTGTCACGGTAGGTTTGCAGTCTGGAGTTAACAGCAGTGGGATCCATAAGTTATAAAATATGTGCATGGATTAAATATTGTTTAAAGCAGCCAGGCTGTCAGCGCTCTTGGTTTGTCTTTTGTCTGCTGACCTCCGTGACTGTTCACAGGGAGAGTTTCCGCACCTTCCGTGAGCTGTCAGAGATCTTCTCAGACGACAACAACTACTCCCTCAGCCGCGAGCTGCTGGTGAAGGTGGGTGACAGCTTCCTCACAGCGAACACACATGAGTCCAAACCAGAGGAATTATACAAAACTAAACAAACAAAAACAAATTAAGTGAAAATGGTTTCCTCTTAGAAAATATAAAACTCAACAGAAAATAATGTTGCCTGTTAACAAAGCTATCTGAGGCAAGACAAAAACAAAACGAAACACAAGTTCATATCAGTTTTTTAGCAGTAAATGAATGAAGGTAATAAAAACCTCTTCCACTCAAAAGATTCTAAAGTTATTGTACAATAAAAATATCTTTAGGTTTTAGGTTGTTGGTTAGAAATAGAAAGCAAATTAAAGATATAACCTCTGATGGGCATTGACGCAGTTTCTGTATATTTAAAGACAAAATTATTACTTTCTAAATTAAAAAAATTATCTGCTGATTACCTAATTAGTCATCTGAAGCTTTGGTCAAAATATTTGAGTATGTCAGTATCATTAAATGCTAATTCTCAATTGGTAATTTTTTAAAGCAGTTTTCAACTTGAATTTTAAGAAAATGTAGTATACCTTTATCACAATATATATTTGCATACACTGTAATGATAAGTCATCAGAAAAAAAAATCAGAAAAAGAAACATCAACCCAGAGACAAGTAAGAGTTAAAAGGTGAAAGTGTTTGCCAGTAATCAGCCCTTGTTATTTGGACAAATCCATCCATCAGTCTGAGATATAATTTTGTGTTTGGCAGCAGGATGTAGGGCTTTGTGACCTGTTAACTGAGTGGACTTCCTCTCATCTGTCACAGACCAGATGCAGAGGAACATCCACAGAAACACCCTGCAGAGCAGGATGCCTGCTCGCATGTTGTTGGATCACAGTATCTTTGAATTACTCATCCTGTCCAGGGTGGGCTCTGTACAGCTAACAGATCGCTGTCATCAAAAATTTGATTTACTGAGTTTAATGCAGAGAGGTGTTGACATGTTTTAAGTGTTTTTCAACTTGTGCTGATGCACAGAGAAATGTGACAGAACAGGAGAAGAGATGGCAAATCTACATGTTCCATTCACTGCTGTAATAAGAAGTGACATTTCAAAACAAGACATCTCAAAGGATGAGAGTGAAAATATTTAACTGACTTAAACACTCACAGATGCCCAGTTGCTGCAGTTGACAAAATTCTTAGTTATTCAGAACTTCTGAACACTCAGACATGATCTACATATTTTTATGAAAACATCTGTTTAGAAATCATAGAAAAATTATGCTCCTTGGAGTTTTCTTCAGTGTCATAGTAATTCAGTCGTAGTTGTCTGTTCGTCAACAGGCACACTACACTCAAACAGGAACTGCTAATAGCTAAATCAGCAAACTGTAAAATGTGCTGATTTTTCAAAAAGTGAACAATTACTAGCTAAAAAGAAATTCAAGTTAAATGTCATATTATTGCCCACAGTGGAAGATTAGATTTCCTGTTTTTATCCTTCACAGCCCCCAACTAATGGGACTTGTGATAATGAAAAGGGGGGGTAGTTTTTCAGGGAGTCTTTCCTCTCGGGTTATTTGTCCTTATTTCAAAGACTGTTTGTCAAAATAGCTCTCAGTATTATAGACAAAATGAAACTTAATAATGGTAATGATAATGGAGAATTGCCAGCTCATAATATCTGATACTCAGCTAAATAAGATTTACCAAAACCAACAATGTGTTGGCTGACTTTCAGTCTGTGGTTTTCAGTCCCACACCTATTAGCTCTTACTGATAATAGTCATACAATAATATACATTTTTAAAATGAGTCAGAAATGTATAATTGTATTCATAAGAAAGGCCAAGTAATTTCCTTAAGCAGCAGGCTGCTATAATATTTAACTGAAATTATTAAAACAGGAGGAGAAAGTTTACTTGTAGGGAACAATTTTCATGTGAGCATCAATATGTATGTGGATATGTGGGGTGTATGTGAGATTAAGTCTAAAAATAACCCACAGTTTCCGTGTGTTCATGGTAGTGAAGTGTGTTTCAGCCAGTGCAACAGGGTGTCTTACTGATATGTTTTTCAAAGGTTTTGAACCACAATGGAGCTCTGTGACACAGAGTAAAAAGAGATTATCAGACCGATGATACACACCATCTATGTTTCGGTCTTTTCATGGAATTTATTGACAATAAGAAAAATACAAAATATTACCATACATGTTCATTAAAAAAAACCCTTATGAGGGTTTACATTTCTGTTTTCAAATCAAACAAACTCCTACAACTTCCTACAAACTCCTACAGCTCCTTCAACATTTCTCTTAAATGTGTCATAATAAACACAACATACGATGAGTGTGTTGTCACCTATTTATAAACCTGAGCCGTTTGCTGCCGTAACAGTGTGTGAGCACCCTGGGCATTCTCTCAGGGAATCCCCGCTGACGTCAAAAGGGAGGAGGAAACCTTTGGCAGGTGTAGATACCAGCTCTGATCTGGTGTCTGTGTAAGAGATCACCTCGGGCGTTGCCTCTGTCTCACTCTATCTGCTCAGTCCAGGCTGCGTTCACTTGACTCGATCAGGTCGAGTTACACTTGGTGCTGTAGGCCTCAAAGCATTACGTCACTTTAAGGAATGTGACTGTGAACGCCAGGAGGTGAATTTTCTCCCACTATTTCTCTGTGGTTACTCAGGCTGTTTTTGGTTTTTACCTCTAAAGTCGAGCAAAAGGGAAACAATGTTTTGAGAAAAAGTCATTGAAATAACACTTAAGTCTGGTCTCATATGGTCATGCTGTCTAATGACAGTTTACTTTTTTAAAGCCTAAAAAAACTTACGTTACCTAACATTTTGTCTAATGGTTTTCTGTCTACTTTCATGCAGTTTTAGGGCCACAGAAAGGAAATAAAAATGACTGCAACAACTGATGTTTAAGCACCAGATTCACCCTTGAAACTTTTAGAAGTATTTAAGGGTTTCTTCAACAAAACATCCATGAAGGGAGGTTCCCCCCTGGTAACCCCTGATTGCTTAAACAGTCAGGCCAGCTGCATGTTGTTCAGGTTGAAACAGCTCAAACAATAGAAACGCCAGACCCTGAGTGTTATACAAAACAACCATGCTGGTTTTGTCATCTAAGTTATTGATGGATAGCAAATCTAAAAGGACACTCCATCAATTATATACAAGAAGATCAATTTACTCATTATGGTTAGTGCTACTCATCCGATGAAAACAGCTGCATAACCTATTATGTGGATGTCGAGTCTGAGAAAATAACCTTGATGACTGGCCTTCAAGACTGCAGATTTATGCCTCAACCTCTGTTACAAGTTCAAAACATGGAATCCAACAAAGATCACTGCTAAGTTGCATTATAATAAATATAGGATCCAGTGTAATTGTAGTTTGATTCACACTGGAAACTAAAATCTCCCCTCTACCACATCGATTTGGACTTTTCCTGGAAAGTGTCTCTCAGGTTATTTGATTCTAAGAGACTGTCAGAAGCTTACACAGAGCAAATGTGGAGCATGATCACTTCTAATCAAACAGATGTATATTTGTAGCTATTATGGTAAATATATTTACCATCTTTTGGTTTACACAGCCGCCCTGTGTGGACATAATGTCAGAAATATACAGAATAAACCAGCTTTGAGTGAGACTGTGCAAGAGTTTTTGACTTTCATTGAAGATTTACAGAGATATTTTTCAGCACTGAGATGCTGTTGAAAAGCCTAAACTGTTTCTCAGCTGCACTTCAGTTCTTCAGTGGCAGTTTCAAGTGACATAAATAGAAAATGACATTCATCCTGATGCTTCTTTATTGATGTCTTGTCTGAATGTGATTGGGTTGCATGCAGTAACAATACTCAGTGGGGGAATTAAGAGTGTGGGTAGGATTTGAATAAGTCATTCTCTTTGTTTTTATTACAGGAGGGCACCTCCAAGTTTGCCACGTTGGAAATTAACCCCAAACGTGCTCAGAGGAGACACCAGCAGCAGAGAGACCTGGTGAGTCCACAGACCAAAACACAGGAACTGCTTTTTTTAAACAGTCTTATGTCATATATGAAAGATGTGTTACACTCATACACACACACACAGTCCAGTCCTGGCTGCTGCCATGCAACAGTGAGCAGTGAACAGCATCACTCCTACACCACCAGCGCCACCTAGTGGCAAAAGAGGACACTGCAGCTCTTCTGGTCATAATAGGAAGAAACCAGCCTGCTAAACATGACTTCTGTCTGATGCATTTCTGTGCCTCTCTAACATGAGTGATCAGATCTTGAACACAATGTTTTTGTTTGTGAACGGCTGATTTGTTGTCTGCCTCCTTGTTTACCTGCACTGATGTGTCCCTTTGTCCCTCTGTGAACAGGGAGTAATGCAGGGGACGATTCCTTACCTGGGGACCTTCCTGACAGACCTGGTGATGATGGACACTGCCATGAAGGATTACACTGAGGTCAGAAGCCTGACATGTTTTTACTGTTGTTAGTTTTGTTTATCCTTTTCAGCAGGCTTTTTGTGTTTTCTTTCCCCCCGCACAAAAACTTTTTTTTGCCATCTTTTTCAGGGTGGTCTGATCAACTTCGAGAAAAGAAGAAAGGTGAATTCAACTTCTTGTCTAGTTGAACTGATCTGAAAAACCTAAAACAAAAGTAGATTTGATAACATATGTCTGTCGGTGTGATGAAAGATGCAAAGTGACTTAGAGAAATCCTCTTTGTGTTCAGAGCAGATTACAAACAAATTTGGCAAATCAAAATAGGATACTGAAAGCCTTTTCTTTAACCATGTTCTGCTCTGCTGTCTGCCTGCAGGAGTTTGAGGTGATTGCTCAGATCAAACTGCTCCAGTTGGCCTCCAATAACTACAGTTTCACTCAGGACAGCCACTTCAGAGAGTGGTTCGCAGGCGTGGAGAAACTCAGCGAGGCAGAGAGGTAGGTCTCACTCGGACTGTTTGTCTCCTTCTGTCATACATTGTGTGTCCCCTCAGGTGAGCATCGAAACAAATTAGGACCAGGTAGAATTTATCTGTGTGGTGTGGAAGTTTTCTCATGGAATGGGAAGGTGATGTTGAAGCTGGTTGTTATCCTTTACACTAATTGAATTTTACACTAAGGGAAAAATGTCCAGTAGATTCCCACTGGAAACATTCAAACAATAGGAAAATTATACTTAGGATTGTTACATTTGGCAAATTTCTTATATGTAAAAATAGGTATAGAAGAAAGACCTAATTCTGCTGTTTTCAACATAGATTTGCCCTCATTAAATTCTTAATAATTCAGAGCAGATCCAGATTTAGTTTGTCTTTGTGCAGAGGAAGCTGTATTTACCTGCATCTCAAGTTTAGTTTGTGCTCTGTTGCTGACATTTTAATGCAGGATTCCTGGGCTCTGAAGTGGCAGGACGGCTGCGAATATGTCTTTTCCTTGAGATGAGTTCAAATTCACATTGTCATCTGTCCTGACTTTCTGCTCCTGCAGCTACAACCTGTCCTGTGAGATCGAGCCTCTGTCAGAGTCGGCCAGCAACACGCTGAGAGCCAAGAAGAACGGAGGCATCATGAAACGCTGGAGCGAGTAAGTGACACTGTGGATCAGAGCTGAAGTGCAGTGCATGCTGCTGAGAGGGAGAGACAGACACATTTATTTATGACACATAAGCAGCGCCCGCTCGTATCATGACTTGCATTTTATTCACAACTTACAGCCAAACAATAATGGAATGGTTTTTTCTCTTGTATAATGACTATTTAAAACTCTTCCTGTTATTAATTCAGTCGGCAGTTGACGGAGGCCAGCGGCAGCAGCGCCTCCAGCTCTCACTCCAAGTCCTTCGACCACTCACACTACAGACCATACCAAGGTGGAGGAGGTGACAGCGGCGACGCCCTCAGCGTCACCTCTGTCAGCTCCAGTGGTTCAGACCTGGAAGACGTGAATGCCAGCTTCCTCTCCGATTCTCCGGAGGGACATGAGAGAAAGGTAAAGAAGAAAGACGGGATAGAGAAGTCACTGCAAAACCTTACCTGTGTAAGAGAATTTTATATTCAATATCAGAAAATTTACTGGTGATTTTGTGATGGACTGTGTGTTTGAAGGTAACCACAACCATTTTTCACCTCCGCTGATGTTGTCCACTTTTTCTGGTTTCTTCATTCCATATGTAACCTGTGTGGTTCAATGTGGCTGCTGACTTCACCTCCTCACAGCCAGTTACTGTGTTTGCTAGTGTTGCATGTTGACACCTGTGTGACTGTTTGCTGATGGATTTGCTTTCCTTCACTCTTTCTTCGTAGACGTCAACTCCTTCAGTGAAACTTAGTGTCTCTGCTTTGGGGAGAGAAGCTCCAGCAGCAGATACGACGTCAACGGTAGCAATTTGACCTTTTGATTTTCCATGTTTATCCCTGAAATTTGATAAGACTTGTTTATGTATGCCATTGTTGCAAAATGTAAATGATCATTAAATATAATTATATACGCTTGTATAATTATATAGTGTTTCTCAGTCCACAGTTAAATATCTCAATGATTATTGGATGGGTAGGAATTGTACTCTAGTCAGTTCTGAGATAAACATACATTGTGGTTTAAACATGTTTACATGGTATAAGTATTGATGCTGTTTGAATAATGATAAATAGTAGCTGATTATTTTAGTCCTAATGTAAACATCAGCCTTCCCTCTTCAGTGTTTCATCCTGCCCTCTTCCTCTCCTGTCCTCCTCTTCAGTTCTGGGAGTGCACCTCTCTGTCGTCTCTGGACACCTCCGGCACAGGCTCCAGCTCTGGCTCGGCCTCTGGCTCCAGCAGCGCCTCCTCCTCCTCCGTCTCCTGCTCCACCCCTCTGTCTGCCTCCCGCTCACACAAACGCTCAGTGTCTGCAGTGTCGAACTACTCAACTCTGTCGCTGCCGCTGTACAACCAGCAGGTGGACGACTGCTGCATCATCAGGGTCAGCCTGGACGTGGAGAACGGCAACATGTACAAGAGCATCCTGGTCAGTTCTATTCACCTTTCCATATGAAAAGATAATAAGAACTCTCAAATCACAGTGTTATAAACCAAATGGTTCTTCAGTTGCTTCAAGTTTCAAAAGCCCTGCTCCTGCATGTGGCCCAGCTTGTGACAAAATTACATGCTTGTACACATTTTTTTTCAAATCAAAACATGAATGCAGAGTTTTCTGAGCAGAGTTCAGGTTATTTGAGGCAGAAAGTTCAGATATTTGATAAATAAGACACTTCTGCTACAGGAGTATACCATAATCTACTTAACATGAAATTTTGTGTTTCTTCCTCCCTCACCACAGTAGAGTTTTTCAGTCTTGCATGTTTTCTCTGATTTAAGAAAACACAGCAGATAAAAGTTTATGTTCTTATCTACTATAAACATGCGGAAATACTAATACAAAACAATGAACATGTTGTCATTATGAAAACTCAGACCGTGTATGGTAGATTACAGGTAATTTGGTTCAAACTGTTTTTGCTTTGATGTTTGTCCCCTGATTCAGGTAACGAGTCAAGACAAAACTCCAGCTGTCATCAGGAAGGCCATGATCAAACACAACCTGGAGCGGGAGAAGACCGAGGACTACGAGCTGATGCAGAAAATCTCTGAGGACAAAGGTGAAAACTTAAGAGGGGAATCGCTGCTTATTTCAACAAAGATTTCACTCAATAACTCTAGATTTATCATGAAACAATAGAAAAGTGTTTGAATTCCATCTGTAATTTCTTTTTTTCCCCCCTTTTTTTATTTTTGTAAAAATTTGTTATTGAATTTTACATAGAAAATTGATCAAAGGTTTGAAAAGATATTGTTGTTAAGTTTTTTAGAGTGTTTTTTGCAGCCATGGCAGAGAGGAATCTGTCTGAAGCCACACTGAAAATACTGCTTCCCACTGCACAAAGAAGAGGGGACAGTAGTGCAGAGCTCTTCCTGTTTATCTGTTTGAAAAAAAAATTATAGTATATAGCAGTTAAACCATGTGGTTGGAGCCCTGGAAGTTTTTTTTTTTATTTTTGTACACACAAATCATGATCTTTTAATTATCATGTAATTACTTAATTATCTTATTCCGCAGATTAAACACAATGTTCTTATGGATTTGTCTCCATGTTTAAACATCACATCAAGGCTGAACATGAACCCAGTAGTTGATTTGTAAAGATTAAATCACAATTTTCTTTTTCTTTTTCTTTTGATTCATTAGAATTTCACTCCAACACAGAAGATTTCAACCAGATTTGATTTTTGACTCACTCACATATTGTTTCTTCTTTCTCTCCCCTCTCGTTCTGTAGAGCTTCGGATCCCGGACAACGCCAATGTTTTCTACGCCATGAACTCCACTGCCAACTATGACTTTGTGCTGAAGAAGCGTGGCTTGGCCCGGCCAGTGCGGGCCAAGAACGTGGCCAGTTCAACGCTGCCTCGCATGAAACAGAAGGGACTGAAGATCGCTAAAGGGATTTTCTGAGGAGAAACGCACCACTTCCTGCCTCCCCTCCGACCCCATTAACCCTCTCTGGTCTCCACTCCTCAGAAGAAACATTTCTGTTCGGGTCTGTTGGAGGCAAACTAACCCGAAGTGTCTGAGTTTTGGTTTGGACAAAGACTGAAATGCCAGAGGAGATGAAATAAATGACCAAGCAACCTTTCTGTGGATTAGCAGAAAGAAGAGGAGCACCTTAGCACTTGGGAACAGCTGTCGAGTCATCGGGACCCTCCGAGGCTGTTAAAAGGCAGGAAGCGCCCAGATAGACGCAGTTTCCCCAAGGCTGACAACAAAAGGAGAACACGTTTGTGGAAAAGAACAAACAGCTGTGTTGGTGTTGGCACAGCTGCTCATTGACTGAACCAGTCGAACTCTCCACGAGCCTCCACTGGCTTTGAATTTTCACATAACTGGTTGCGTCGGCTTGTGGGAAAGCAGATCCATTGAATTTCCTGGTCCATTACTTTTTGTTTACAAGTGTTTACATCTTAACATCACACAGTCAGCTCTTAAGTTTTTTGCTCCGGGCCCTTGAGAGGGTTTTTATGCACCTTTGAAAAACAGTTTTTTTAAAGCCCCGGACTCCTTCAGCAGCCTTCATCTCTGTATTTTACTCTTTGAGTCTTCATGCACGCCCCCTCCTGGCATGGAGTGTACATAAAACGAACAATACGAAGCCACAGCGAATAAACACATGTGTTAGTCCTCATTCAAAGCAAATCAGGTGCTTTCCCATTCATTTCAATGTAGGTAGTCTAAATGAGCCGTGGAGGGCTTTGGAAAAAGAATGCAGAAGTTGTTCAGCAGGAAGCTGAAGAACTTTTCAGAGAAACACAGTGTGACATCATGAGCAGACTGTGTAGAGCTGAACAACCCTGAGGGAGGGAGTATAAAGACGTTAATTTGCATTCGTAAATTAGCTGACACCGCCACACAAAATAGCGTCAGTCGCTGCTGTGCCTGATTCGGTCTGAATGACGTTCAACAGCTGGGTGTTCGAATGTGTTTCTATTTTTCAGGGAACTTTTGTTGTGATCAACCACCGCCTTTACTGTCTCGCCCCGGGGTTCCTGATGTCGACAGTGTTTCTGTGACTGCAGCACTGAACGTTTCGCGCTCTGCTCACTGACTCATGTCAGCATGCTGCCACCAGCGAAGCTGACGTGGAGGGACCTAAACTCTCAACTTCTGAACGCTGCCATGTTACAAAGGAAACAAAAAGGTCAAGTCTGAGTCAGATATGGAGACATGGTGTTAAAATCCAGTAGGCACAGCCATGAATCACATGCCACTTTTTTCCTTTTTTTTCAATTAATGGATTGTAACCACTACACCATGAAAGGTGTGGCTGTCCTTTGATCGCACTTGACTGGAACAGGAAACTAAGAGAGGAACTCGAGAGCTGAGAACAAAAACAACTGAGTGTATATATTGATTAACACCAACTGTGCAGTATATTCTTTTGAAATGGACCATGGGATTTTGTTAATAGACTCTCACGATATCAACACTATCTTTCATTTTGCTTTGTACTTTTTTTTTTTTTTTGCATCTCTGCTCACATATGGTGCTGCTAATTATCCTTTTGAAGAGGTTGTATGAGCTGCACTTTGTCTACTTCCTAATTGCCAGCCGCCATGTTGGAAGACAACAGGAACAAGTCTTCTGACCTGCTGACAAAGACATTTTAATGGGGTAAAGCCAATGTTTTTCAGAAAAAAAATGTTAAAAAAATATAATGATAAAATCAATTTTTTATCAAATAATTATTATTTAAAAAAACACAATATAATATAATAAAAATAACAAATTTTCAGTGTTTATTAAATCTTACTTATTTGAAAGGAAGCCCCAAAAAGCAACATCAAAGGCTGACATGAAATTACATTTAGGATAAAAACTCTTGAGATAAGATGTACCAAACCCTTATATTCCCAAAAATTTGCAGTATAGTAAAAAACATTGAGATAAAGTAGGTGAGAAGGGAACATAAAACAAAAAAAAAGAAGATTTACAAACAAATTTCCAAGGTTTAATTCTGGCAAAAGAACAAATTTCCTGTAAAATCAAACTGACATTTTGGTTTAACAAGTACCATTGCAAGAGAAGAAGCGAAAGACTGTTGTCTCCTCTAACATGGTGGCTCATCCTTCATATCCATTAGTAACCACTTTGCAAATGTGCCATGACAGGCTTGTGTGTTGCAGACACGCCCGACGAGTCTTGCTGATTTATCCTGCAGGATGTTTTCTTGCCATGTTGGCTGTGGTTTTACGTGCCAGTGATGACAGCAGAGTCTTTCCTCTCAAAGCTGTCCTACAGAAAGTGAAGAAAAGACGGATTTCCTTTATATCTAGGTCTCAAGAATTAGTCAAAAATACAAAAAAGCCTCTTAAATCAGGCTACAAAATGTGGAGTCTGAAAAAAAAGTTGAAATAAGGCTATATGTTGGAGCTACGGTGAATGATGGTGAACCTGCCAAACTGCACATGAGGGAACTGCTCTGTGCTGTCCATGATCTGTTTCTTTAAAGGAAAAATCCAACCCAAAACAATTTTTAAAAAAGCAGTTTTTGGTGATGTACTTTCCGTTCTTGGGGTCCAAATGTCTTTTTTTTTTAAGAGGACACCAAGTCATGTAATTCTTAAAGTGCTCCAGTTTCTCTGTTTGCACACAACGCTCATTGCTAATGTAATGGTTTTAAAGTTTACTATGAAAACTTGGTATGTTTGCACCTTTTTGCTCTAAAGATGAATACTGATGTCAAAAAAAAGGTAAAACTATCTAAGTTATCATTGGCTTGAGTTGGAGTTTACACTTTCCCACAACCTCTAAGAAGCAGGACAGAGCTGCTGATGTTAGCTTACCTCCTGATAGCACACAGGAATGACTCTCACACACACACACAGTGGATCTATTGGTTTTAACTGGACCTCTCTTTAATATAACCTGTAACCCCACAGGCAAACTTCCATGCCAAATGCATGGGAAGAGATGCTCATTGGTCTTATTGTAGTCAATGGTATGGGCCTTGAGGTCACTGTGATGTAAACACTGCCCTCTGTGCTGAATTTTAGCAGCAGACTGTGTGTATCTGGCGGCTACAGAAACTGTCAGATGATGTGCAGACTCCGCCTACTCTGTGCCTGACAGGTGAATGGGGGTGTGGAAATGGTGGGGACTGTCAGTTCAATCGACAGCAAAACACTCACACCCCAATTTTAAGTCATGTTGCATAGCTTAAATATTGGAAAGTACATTCACCTTAAACACTTAATGACTGAATATCTGAGGTTGGAGTTTTCCTGAATTGTTCATATCACCGCAACAAAACACTAGAAACTCTTGGATTGCACTGCGACCATGTAATGCCTTTTTTTTGTTATTTTCACATGCATGAAGTTCATGATTTTCTCAAAGATCATGTGAATGAAACCATCCCCACAAAGATAGAACAAAACAAAAACAAAACCCAGTGAAAGCAATATGGTTGTGGAGCGGCAGGAGGCACGTTGTCCTGCTGTTGTGGATGTTGTTCACTCCACTCTGCCGTTAAATCGTTTGCTGTTGAACACTGTGACCTTTGACCCTTTCACTCTGCCCTCTCTGCCTGTTGATCGGCACGTCATGTCGAGCACTGTGAACATAAAAAAAAAAAAAAACGTCTCATATCCCCTTAATGTTGTTGTAGTTAACATCCACCTTTTGCTCATTTTGTTAGCAAGCAGCAAAGGCAACAGGCTTGACTATAAATGTGCCAAAAATAATAAGGAAAGAGAGGAAAAGGCTGCTTTTGACAGATGCATCCTCTGCCTTTCACAGTGAAAAAAAGACACTTGTATGTTTACTGTTGTCACATTTTTCTTGAAAACAAAAAAGGGTGAGAACACTATGATGTCTGGACCCATTTCCCTGTGGAGAATTAGACTGTCGTCCAAAAAACTTGAAGCAAAGATGTTTGTCAGGAGCTGAAGATGAAGCTGATGTAGAAATCCCGCTTTCATGAATTTATCTGCCTGTTTTTCATGTTTTAATTAATGTCCTAAACAGCTGCCCAGTTTTCTAATATTTAATACTGGAGCGTCTCTGCTATTGAAACTGCAGACTTCAACCTTAAACAAAGTTTTTATTCCAGCCAAAGTCTATATCTGAAGATCCCTCACTAAAAAAGAAATGTATCAGCCAACCTCTGGTTGATTTACATGGAGGAAACAAACAATCTTACTCAATTAATTAACAATTTTCAGGACCATGTTAATAGAGTACAAAGGTGGTCAATAATTTGTTGAAGTTTTTCCCCTGCAAACCTCAAGAAGACTTTTATTATGTGAAAGACTTTTGTAAAAATTACGACTGATTAAATTTTACTGTATACATTTCCTCCCTCTGTTGCTTCACATTTTAATCTGAACCTTGAGATCTTTTGTTTTTCTTTTTGGCCAGGTTTTAAGTATCAGAGCCACTTTAAAACCACTCAATTTGTGGTTAAAACCCACTTACATCAGTGCAGTGTAGAGCCTTCTTAAGTTGTTTCCTACATTTCCAAATATGTCCTAAACATAGCATTAGTTCACTCTGTAGTGTGTGGTTGGAACAAAAACATTCATATTATTAGGCCTTGAATTAAAAATGTCTGCTCTGTGTTTCAATAAAACTTTGTTTTACTGGTTGAACACAGTGATGGCCGTGGTTCTGCAGCAGCTCCATCTTTAAGTGTGCTTGTACTCTCTGAGAATGTAAACATTGTGCACGAGAAAATGAATTTCCTCAATCAGCGAGTGTTTTAATGTGCCGGTGAGGTTGATGTTGGACTGGTCTGTGTGTCGTCGTAGCCCGTGTTGACAATGACGTTCCTTTTGTGATTTGACCTGACCTGTGCAAGTTTGAACAAAAAGGCTGCGTTTACAAGAACAAAAAAAAAAAAAAACAACTAAAAACTGGAAACCAGCTGGTGTGGTGTGTTTTTTTTTAATTTTAATTTTAATTTTGTTTTTTGTGTTGTCCCTCTGAACTGTGCTCGGGTGCCATTTTCCATTTAAACAAAAGGATTTCAGAAATTTTTCTAACTGCAGTCTGTTTTTTGTTTTACATTTCCTACTTTTCCCAAGAACACAATACCCATGTAGAATACAAAACTGTCTTTGATTATGTCTTTGTTTATTTATTGATTTGTATATAGAGATATTGTTTTACATTGTACATTCTCTTCTTCTTGGTTATAGATTAATATATTCATGTATATACAAATAAACATTAAGTTTATAAAAGTAAAAAGACTGTTCTCTCTTTAATTTTGCCTCCTTTGTGTGAATATCAAGGTATAGAGATGAGAATCTATCCATACAGAATCACTGCACGAAACAACAACTGAGGTACATTGTACATTTGTATAAATCTAGATTCCAGTCTCAGGCTTATTTGATGGAAGCACAAATAAATGTGAATGTTGTAAAGAAATATACACAGGAATTTTCTCTTTAAAAGTTAAAAAAAAGAAGAAGTTTGTTCACCAAGGAAGAAATTTCTTATTGTACATATGTTACAGCAATGATATATGTGGATGGTAAAATGAAATCCTTTCAGATAATAAAGACAAGTGAAACATGATAAATAAGATGTACATTTACGTCATATTTACTTAAAAAACATTGAAACTAAAGAGGTTAAAATTAATTCTAACTTAAGTTTTAAGAATAACACGACTTTCTAATTTGAGAGTAGAAAGCAAGTATACATTAATGGGATCAAAGTTACGTTTTGTAAAGTTAATTTAATAGATTTACAGATAGATAGTTTGGTTTATCATTTATTTTGATGCATATTGATACAGTGGCGAGTGAAGAATTTATATTTGTGTTTCGTCATCTCATAGCGACATCTCTTAGCGACAGGACGTTCTTGTCTTTGCGCATGCTCAGTCGAACACAGCTTTGTTATTTCATTTCAGTATGGCGCTTAGCAAGACGTTTGGACAAAAACCGGTAAAATTTCAGCTCGAGGAGGATGGAGACTTTTATATGATCGGATCAGAGGTTAGTGTATCTCTTCTAAAAAGCCATTACTTAACTGATTTGCTTATCTCACAGAGATTTATCGTTTAACCTCGCAGCCGGTCCGCTAGCACCTAGCCAGTTAGCTAACATGCTAGCACAGAGAGAGGGCAACGCACGAAGACTCATTCATTTATTTTAAAATTTCTTGTTAATTTTACCAGAAATAGCACCTTGGAAAAAAAACCACATTTATCTGTTTGTAGATGTATCGCAGTTTGACCTGAAAACTTCCGTCCTTTGTCAGAGGCTTGACAGGTGTTACTCGTCTGAGCTCGCGAACGTTAAACAATCAGCTAGCTATCACTGTTTATCCAGCGCAACACTCAGCAAACCAAAGCTGTTTTATTCAGCGTCACGTTAGATTAAGTTTATTGTATACTGAAACATTTGATACGCATTTTCAATACGTTGAAAACCTGCTACTAGTGTTTGCCAAAAGGATATAGGTGCTCGTCTACCAATTATTCATGTCCTCTGTTATATTACAAGCACAGTTAACGTTAACCTCCGTATGATATACAAGACCCTATATCCCATGGTATTCATATAAATAGTCTCAAATTGGACAAAAGTTTACAGTTACAGAGATTACAGCAGCCATATGTTGTGATCTCCTCTATATACTACTGTTGCGCTACACTCACAAGTATTTCATAAAACATCAGTGATAACAGCGGAATATTACATTTATGGTAAAGGTTAAGTAAAGCTAGTGCCATTTAAAGACAAACCAATCCAGGTTAATGTTACATGGAGTAAATGCAAGAATCGCAACACGTTATCATTGCCAATAATCTGCCTAAAATTATCTTTTCTAACCAACCACTTTTTGGTCTAAGAAATGGAAAAACTATTAAGAAATGTCAGAAAAATTTAATGGTGCTTGGTAGTTTCCCCTTATACACCTTTTAATTAAATTTATTTATTTTGTGTAATCAACAGTCATAACACTAAAAAATTAACTGACGCACAAAAGTAGAGGTAATAGTAGTAGTAGTAGGTAGTAGTAATCTGAAAATAGATTACCATAATAATCATTTGATCTATGATCTAGAATCTTTGTGTGATACAGTGATATGCTTACATGATTCATGATTCCTTTTTGTTTCTATATCTGCTTGTGTGTTTGTGTCCAGGTGGGAAACTACCTCCGTATGTTTAGAGGCTCCCTGTACAAAAGATATCCGTCATTATGGAGAAAACTGGCATCAGTAGAGGAACGGAAGAAAATTGTGGAGTCATCACATGGTCAGTAGAGTGCAGTGAAAACACATGAAACAGCTGGGTTTGGTTGTGCCAAGCTTTGAATTATCATCACTGTCTCCCTTCTCTGGTATGAGAGGTTGATCTACATAAAAATTTCCAGACTACAGATTTGAATAGAAGAAATTAAGAGACATCTGTCAGCCAAATACATTTATTATTAAATAAATATATCATTTTTCTAAAGTTGTGATGAGAATATGCAGATAAACACAATGGTGACCATTTAAACGGTTAGTCATCTCGGCTCCACATTTTCAGTGTCAGTTTCTCTTTTTGTGTTGATGTCATTCGTTGCTCTTTCATTTAGATCACGGCTACACTCAACTGGCCACCAGCGTGACCCTGCTAAAGGCTTCAGAGGTTGAGGAGATCCTTGAAGGAAATGATGAGAAGTACAAGGCTGTCTCCATCAGCACTGAGCCCCCAGCCTACCTCAGGTATCCCCACTGCAGCAACCTCTGAAAAGATTATTTAGATTGGACATTCTTTCAAGATAGAGTCCATAATCTGATAGTAATTTCAATAACAAATTACACTGGAAAGGAGATGAGACTTGGGATTGGGTTTCTAGTAACATCCAGGTAAAAATATGATGTACCAGAAAATAAATAGGAAGGAAAACTTGTCAACTGGTAATGGGAAAGGATGTAATTGTCAATTTTTAGCAAACTTTACCCACATTTACTTAAATTAAATATATTACAGATATAGGAGTATTGGCCCTTTCTCAAGTTGGCATGCCATTTAAAAGGTTCCCTGGGTCACATGTAGCTCATGAAAAAGAGCAGATTTTTAAAGATATATATTTTAGTATTAACAAAATGTCATTTGTTTGTTAAGTCACAATGCCTCAAACCTATAATGGTTAACAGTAGAGAATAAAACTTGGAGCCTGCAGGAAGTGCACAGACTGCAGAACATTTTTGACTTGGCCGGTTTGGAAATCGAAAATCCTTCAGCAATGATTGCACTAACCCTTCTCCTAAATCTGTCCCCGCAGAATCAAACCCAGCCATTTTTATTACCAAAGACAGTGCTGAGTGACTTCATTGAGGTCATTTGAGATGGAATTTAAAAAAACAAACTTTGTTTGGTATGATTTGTTTCACATATCACATATCCTTGTCTTGATCCGTCACCAGGGAACAGAAGGCGAAAAGGAACAGTCAGTGGGTTCCCACACTGCCCAACAGTTCTCACCACCTGGATGCTGTGCCCTGCTCCACCACCATCAACCGCAGCCGACTGGGCCGCGACAAAAAGAGGACCTTTCCACTGTGGTGAGCAGCAGGAAGCAGCATAATCACCTCATCAATCAATAATTCACATTTCCCTGTGTTACCAATGCAAAATCATTAACTCTGTTACAAGCTGTAATTGAGATTTGAGACTCTATGAAAACAACATAACTTTATTTTATTAGTGCAGCTTGACTGAGTGAGTGCGGTGTATGGTGGGTAAGTTTTGGTCCTGTGTGTTTGTGTTGCCCAGCTTTGATGACCACGATCCAGCGGTGATCCATGAAAACGCCACTCAGTCAGAAGTTCTGGTTCCAATCCGTCTTGACATGGAGATTGAGGGACAGAAGCTCAGAGATGCTTTCACCTGGAATATGAATGGTAACATCCCATCATCTCTTTCTCAAAGCTCTGTAAAGTATGATGACATAGCAAAGACTCCCTGGCATTAAAAAACGAATACGAAGCATCAATTCTGGCAAATTTATCTTAAAATTTTCAGAGAAGCTGATGACCCCTGAGATGTTCGCTGAGATCCTTTGTGATGACCTGGACCTCAACCCGCTGGCCTTTGTCCCTGCCATTGCCTCCGCCATCCGACAGCAGATCGAGTCTTATCCCACAGACAGCATCCTTGAGGACCAGGCAGACCAGAGGGTCATCATCAAGGTGACTCCCTTTAATGCCAGTAGATCATATTGAGTATATTTAAAGTGTCATGTTGTCATCCTTCAGAGTAATACTTGTAGTGCTGACAATTTATTTATCAGCTCTCATTTTTTTTGTTTTTGTGTTCCAGTTGAACATTCACGTCGGGAACATCTCTCTGGTGGACCAGTTTGAGTGGGACATGTCTGAGAGGGAGAACTCTCCGGAGAAGTTCGCTCTGAAGCTCTGCTCTGAGCTTGGCCTGGGTGGGGAGTTTGTCACCACCATCGCCTACAGCATCCGTGGTCAGCTGAGCTGGCACCAGAGGACGTACGCCTTCAGGTACTGTTACACCAACACACACCGCAAAATGTGTGATTGAAAGTTTGTGTGCTGACAGTTTCTGTCCCTGCTGCCCCACATTTAGTCTCACCACAAAAAGCTTTTTCTCCAACATCTAAGTGGAGCTGCTAATAGGCCGCTAAAAATAACATACATGTATTAGTCTGGGCTTGGATTTTCATTTGTGTGTTTAAAATGCAAGGAACTAATTTCCTACACAAGTGTGAAATAGAAAATGGTCCCTTTCCTGGTTTTAAAATGTTTTAAGGGAGTTGCAGGAACAGTGTGTCCTGTTACATCTGTGTTGTTGCAAATTCCGTCACCATGGTGATGTTGCTGTGATCTTAGACCCACTCTCTCTGCAGGCTTCTTGTCAGGTCCAGCCCCTGATGCCTGTTGTTGCTTTTCAGAGTCTAACTATACCAGCAGATCTCTTTTTTCTGATGTGTTTTTAAAGTTTATAAGGTCCAGACTGAACAAGGTTAAGTAAAGTTAATGTTAGCAGCTCGGATGTTTCTTTTTTGGGTGAAATGTGGCCGACTGTCTGCTGTATGAGTTTCCCAGGATGTGAAATGAAGAAATATTTCAAAACCCAGACAAGAGCCATGATCCTTATCACAGTAAGACATCTGCTGCATCAGAAATATTTTATTTTTTTTGCTTACTTCATGAAGATGGATGAAGAAACAAATAACAGGACACAAAGACGCTGTCATAGCGAATTCTCTATAATGTTCATACATTTTTTTCGAGGGTGTAACCAGAATTTATAGCTGGAATCTCCTAACAGTGATGGTTAAATGCAGGAAGCTACCTTAATATGAGTCCAGCTCTGTTATTTCTGCTTTTTTTACATGTTTTCTCATTTATTTATGTTTTAATGAATTGGTGATGTTTCCTAAAATGTCTCTATCACCAAAGTAAGAACTTGGGTTTGGTCATAATCCTGTTTTTGCTCCAATGCTTTTGCAGGCTATCAAAAGTGTGAAAAATGTCTAAGATAAATGTCATTGTATTCATCATAACACACATGTCTGGTGTCCATCTTTGAACCTCAAGCACATTTTTGCATATTTCAGGATCTACTTAAGCTTCCGGGAAGGAAAACATCTTATTTGAATTAGTTGAAAGGAAAAGTCTTAAACTAAAACCTGCAGCTGCAGTGAAAAACAGTCCTGGACACTCCAGTGAATAAACCCTGTCAGACTGACGTGTTTTTGTTCTTGTATCTGGTTTTCTGCAGTGAGAACCCCCTACCCACAGTGGAGATAGCCATTAGGAACACAGGTGATGCCGACCAGTGGTGCCCCCTGCTGGAGACCCTGACAGATGCAGAGATGGAGAAGAAGATCAGAGACCAGGACAGAAACACAAGGTGAGTGTGTGCTGGATGTTAGATAGACTTCCATAATAGAGCCAACTGCTTTGTTAGTCAGCAGTTTGCTTCATCAGTTCTGCTTTTATATCCAGCTTTGTCTTCAGAGTAAGACTTTTATCCCATTCATTCTCCCAACAGAATAATCTGCAATGAAAAGCCTGAATTTGAAGACATGTTAAATTGCAGCTTTAAAAAATTTTCAGCAGTGTAATAAACACATGCAAGTTATTAAAATAGATTAATCAACAATGAAAATGATTTAGTCACAATAAGATGTTTGGTGTTTGTGTCTGAAACATTAGATCAGTTTGTCTCACTTCTGTTATTTTTTTGTGGTGTTAACTGTTCCTGTTTGCTTCACAGGCGAATGAGGCGACTGGCTAACACAGCACCTGCATGGTAGATGAAGTAGCATCAGCACCCCCTACAGGAACAGTGCTCATCTGATCGAAGTGTGACACCGTTACGGTTTGCAGCATCAGCAACAAAGATGTCCTGATGTCCCCCTCATCAAGTGCTGGATGTCTTTTCTGCTCCGTCGGGTTCTCAGTCAGCTGTTCACCGTGTTTATTTTAATTATTAATGTCAATATTATGTTCTGTTTGGCAAAGCCCCCGGTAGAAAATGTCCCTCCTTCGTGTTTCCCCTTTCGGCTCTCAGCGTGGAGAGGCTGCTCTCTCACTTTGACCACTGACTCTCTTTACCTGACCACAGAGGGAGAAAAAACCACACAACCAGTCTCAGATAATATATTGTTATGTTGTATTTGTTGTCTTTTTGTACATTTTAATAATTCTTACAAAATTAAAAAAAAAAACTGAAGAAGCTTGTTTTCTTTGTCTGGTTATATTGCTTATTATATAAAATGTAACTGCAGCAGATGTGCCACAGCTCAGATTAAGACCGATATATAAAAGTTGCCAGATTCTATCGTTGTATTTTTACACACTTCTTTGTGCAAGTGTTCAGTTTTAGGGCTGACCAGTTGTTTTCAATTCAGAGTTTGGATTTGAAGATTGCAAATATGAAATCTTTGGATGGTAATTTTTTTAAGTTCAACTTATAACTTTGAAGTCTTACTGAGCTGTAACAAATGACTGTTTCAAGATTTCCATCCACCCGGCTGTGGTAAAGCTGACATTTCTCACAGTGGGCAAAACCTCAGAATATAAATCATAGCTATTGCCTGGTTAATGTACTCTCTCTATTTGCAGGTGTTTGTATATTTGCACTCAGCCAAAGACAGTTTACTTGAGAATTAAACAGCTCATTTGAAAAAATTAGTGGATTTTTCTTGATAAAATTGCAAAAGAGCGGCAAACATTTTTTATTAGCTCTGCGTGTCATCAACAACTCTCAAAGGATTGCTGTGAAAGTTTCCAGACATTCATGTTCCCCTCTGAATATTTCAAAAGCTCTCTGAGCAGCACCGCCAGCAGGTCAAAGCTTTTACTAGGAAACATCAGGATGTTAGCATTTTACCTCTTATTACAGTCTTTGAGCTGTTAGCATGGCTCTCTTGTAACTACATAAACTAGATGAACACCTATGTAACTTAAGTTTAGCTCTGCAGTTGTTTACTCTAAATTCCAGACAATCAGAGAAAGGAGTTTGCCAAATATTTCATTTAATATGTTAATAATATTGGTCAATTTTTTTGTACAAAAGGCAGTTTTACTTAGAAGATGATTTTTCCCTATGCGGTTTAAAGGATCTAAAATACAAGTACTGGCATTATTCTGTATGATAACATATGTTTGTGGCATTGCTTGACTATCTTTTTAAAAGTAAATCCAGAGTAAAAGGTTTTAGTTTAATTTGGTAACAGATTAAATCATAAAATTTGACAGCACAACTGCAAATTGATTTTTACTAGAATCATTCAGCCCCAGCTTAAGGTTGTTTTTTTTTTAAATTAAACTTTAAAAAAAATTTTAAAACTCTTTTTAAAGGCTGATTTGTGTGTCACAATTTCCCAACATTGATATTTCTGTTCCATATTATTATTATTTTTATATTAATCAATATAAATGTACTTTTAGAGGTCTAATTAAATAACCTCTTGTTGAAGTGTGTGTTTTGTTGTCAGGCTAACACAGAGACTTGTTTGTATGTGCTAAGCAATTTCCATTTTGTCCCTAGTGTTTGACCCACAAAGGCAGCGGGTGAAAGTGCAGAGTGTGCAGACGGGGCTGATGGGATTTCAGGCCGTTGGCAGTTCTGTGAACCAGCAGTGACACAACAGCAGGGAAGAGAGTTATGGGTCAGTCCTGCTCCTTTCAGTCCTTACTCAGCAAAGCACAAACACAAATATCATATTTCTCTGGTCATGTTAACAATAGAAAAGCCAAGCTATGATCAGTAGTTAATAAAGATATTACGTTTTTATAGTATAAAAGGAAATGGCTCCCTTGTAACATGAATTACTTGTGCAACACGGTTGGAGTGTGTTTTCTAAAGAACGTTTTTTTTAATGTAAACAGTTTTGTAAGAGAGATGACAAGTGAGTCTGTGTTTATGTCCCCTTGATTTAAGTTCTTGTGACTCTTGCAAATCTCTATGTGGTCCTAAATAAATTCTGACCTTAAGCTGTAAATCTGACAAAATAGTCTCAATTTCCAGGTGTAATTACTAGCTGTTTCTGTATTTCAATGCATTGCACAGCCTTTGCAAATAGGTTATTATTTTCTCGTATATACAATCACCTGTTAGTATCTGATTTCTCCTGATAAAGACTAAGATACAGTTGATTGCCTGAAAAAAGCCTGAACGGTGCCAAATGGAGTTCTTCTTGTATGCAAACACAAGTTCTGTTCATAGTCACTGTTGCACACTTGCTAAAGCTCACTGTGTATATCCTCGAGGTCTAACGGATGTTTTCGGTGTATTTTCATTCATCATACAGCATTAGCAGAGCTGGCCGACAAACAATAAGGGGATTCATGTAAACTTTGTTCCGTTCAGTAGCGTTCTCTAACTCCACAGTTCACCTTTTAAGTTTGTTCCAAGGACAAGAAGCCTAGTTTTTGCATTTTGTGCTCATTCCTCATAGCTTGTTTCATAATTGAGACTTGTCGTTTCTGCCATTTCCATTCCACTGTGTCGTCATTAATGCAGATGAATGGTGCAATTCATTAGCAGTAAAAATGAGCAGGCTTGCTATGAACTTGCCAATAAAAAAAAAACCAAAACAGTTAAGTCCTTTTTCCTTCCAACTGTCCTCTGCAAGGATGCTTAACTCCACAAATCCAAATCTTCCGACCTTCCTGTCTTGGCTTTCTGTCAGGTGGTTTCTCCTGATTTTGGGGGTCTAGTCATCCTCCTGCAGCCCTTCATCGACCTGCTCTTCGTGGGGTGGACGGTATTCTGGGTCCTGCTGCTGGTCAAATATGGTCCTCCTGTAAGGACAGAACAAGGACACGTGATGCTGACAAAAATCTCTCCTTACATTCACTTTAGTATAACTAGTATACTGATTTCATTTATATAAATACAATGTGTCTGGGTGCTTTAATTTGAATTGAAAAACCAGTTTCATCAGTTCTTGCAACCACTTTGACTAAACCCTTCAGCATTTGGCAGCCTACAGAGGCCCTTTTACCAAGTTTGCAAAATGTGGGCTGTGGTCTGCAAAATGATATTATATTCTCTTGTTTTAGAGCATGTAATACTTGTGATGAGCATGTTAGAGCCTTTTCCATTTACACAACACTTACAGGAGCTCAGGTGTCGTCAGCAGTTTCCTTCCTCCTGGCTGGTTTGGAAACACATCCTCTAGGAAGTAGTACATGTGACCGACACTGATACCTGGAGAGAGAAGGAACTTATGTTACATCTGACAGCTGGATGATTTTGCTAAATTGCTTAAGCATGTTAGTCCTATGTGTCCGGAATAACTGCATCTAAATCATTAGATTGTTTGTTTTGCATTAAAAAAGCAGTTTGGTTGTTTTTATCCTTTTATCAATAAATCCCATGTACAGACCTAAAGTAGCACTAAATGGTAATTAATCTGTAGCTGGAAAAGTCCCAAGCAAATCCCCCTTTTCCTCCTGTTTGTTTGCTAAAAACTCCAATGACCCGTATATTTAATTTTGTTTCAGCATTTCTTTTTCTTTTTGTAATGGACATCATCAGCAGAAACCAGTGGATTTGAAGCTGTGAATCACTGACAGGCTTTATCATTGGTCTTTTGTGGGATTTGCTAATAATAAGACAAATATAGAACACTGCCAGCTTTATTCCTGTAGTGTGTACAAGGTGAGTGTGTTGGTCTGCCTGCTGACCCTGTCAACACAGAGGTGCACTTAAAGATGGACTCATGATCTTGTTTAAATGCTAACAACCTAATTTACTTCATGTAATTTGAACATTTCTTCTTGCCTGTATGTTGTATCATCTGTATACCTGAGCAGATAACCATCTTCCCATTTTGTTGCTTTTTTCAGTGAAAAGGTTTTACCCAGGAGGTCGACCACAATGGAGTTTCCGAGCAGCAGCGAAAATCCCATTAGCACCCAAGGAAGGAACGGGGCCTGGAAGTTCAGGATGCCGAAAAAGTTCATGCGTACGAGCGGATGTCTTCTACTCCACACATACACCAGCATGATGATGAAGGCCTGACCCAGGAAGAAGATGTTGGCGAACAGACCAAACAGCTGCGAGCCTTCGAGTTAAATACAATTAGTCACTGTGTCTTATGTATGTTGTATGATAGTTGGAGAGATACATAGTTATAATACGATAATTGAAACTGATTTATTATTATTATAATTGTGACACACCTTGTACTCATTATCCCCTAATTTTGATTGGCCCTGACTGTTTTATCATAAACGAACTTTAATCTTGATCTTATTTTTTCTGGCAGAAATGGGCTCCCGAACATGTCCTGTTTGTTTTCCTTGTAGGAGAGGTTCAGTAACAAAATACGTGAAGTATCTACATTAATCACTCAGTACTTTTAGGTATTTGTTAGTCTAAAGTCCTGCATTTTCCATGTTTTTCTCATTTTGCCAGAGCTAGTGTTACTCCTGACCAAATGTTAAATGCCTCACAATAGAAGCCAACCTCAACATCCCTTTTGTTTTTTAGCCAAGCATGTGCCTGTCCTGATAACACACTCAACAAACAGATGGCTATTCTAATATTACAGCAGAATTAGTCCTCATAGACCTGCTGATAAAACTCCCCATGAAACAAAACAGGACTCCAGAAAACCCATAAAAGCTGCACACTGACCGTTTCACAGCAGCCTGAAGGGAAATCTGTGGTAAACAAACCCACGACTGTATCATTAACCTGGAATGTGAACGAGAGCTGCAAACTGCTGAGCATCATCAAAAAGAGACAGGCTGCATGTACAGTAGCTGGCTGTCAAAGGTGGAATGTAATTGAGTACAAACTAAGTACTAGTGCTGGTCTTAAGTGCAAACTCGAGATACTTTGTACTTTACTAGAGTTTTTTTCTATTTTATGCTTCTCTATACTTCTACTCATGTACATCTTGAGTAGAATTATTGTACTTTTTTGTACTAAATTTGTCTGACAGCTTTAGTCACTTGTTACGTTTCATAACACAATTTTTCATACACTTCCTGTCCAGTTAAAAATGTTGCTCCAAATTCTGTACTTTCAGATGTGAATTTCAGCTCAAACTTAAACACGTACATCAGTTAAATGCAACTTATGTATTAACTCTGAAACACTGACAGGGAGCTTTATGCTGCACAATGAGTACTTCTACTTTTGAGACCTTCAGTAAATTTTGCTAAAAAATACTTCCATACTTTGACTTAGGTAAGGTTTGAATGCAGGACTTTTACTTGTGTTGTATTAGTACTTTTACTTGATTAAATGATCTGAATATTTCTTCCACCTTTGTTATTTTTTACTTGTTCTTAGACGAAAGACGCAGCTGACTGAAATCCAGCAGCTTAGAAGGAAATAAACAGTTTAATTTTACTCAAACGATAAAAAACATATTTCATTTGATTATTATAATTGTTGTGGTATCTAAGCATGGAAATAGTTAGTTTTGGTTTTATTTGTTCAGATTTTCAGACATTAGCCCTTCTGAGGAAATTAATCAAAACAAAAGCAACTATTTTGATAACCGGTCAGTTAAATATCTGTGTATTTTATTATGCTGGTCTGACAATAGAAGCCATACGATGATGTCATCATGGAATATTGATGGCTATTTTTCTCTATTTTCTAAAATGTCACAGAGCACTTATCTTTTTGAATGATAAACTGCCATTTGTTTGACTGGTAGTTTCAGAAATTAGTGTGGATCAAACTGAATCAAGTCATAGTGAGAAAATGTCTTTTTTCTGTTCGTGTTTAGCCTTTGGAGATTTATCTAAGATAGAGTGGAAGCTTTAGCTTAAGCATCATTACTTTTAAACATGGGGACTTAATCTGTGCTTTTGCTAATATTTATAAAAGGATACAATCATCACGATACCCCCAAACAGGAACATGAAAACAAAATCTGCCGTCCTTCCCCGGAAACAGCCTTCCTCCAGCATCCGACAGTATCGATAACTTCATTTGTTAAGGACTCTGCTGTAGATTTTTCTCCTGACAAGCATATTGCTGCTATTAGATCTTACTGTTGTGATTTTTTTTACTGCAGACAAGCTGGGAGATTTATTCTGTTTTCCCTTTTACCGCTGTGATAAAAGATACAGAAAGATGATGTTGAACACAAAACTGAATCCAAGAGAACCAAAGAAGAGGAAGCTGGTTATCAGGCGCCATACCTGAGAGAAAAACAGCAAAACAGAGCTTAAAAAAACATACTTATGCATTTATCACCATGTTTTTAAAGTTCTAAGTAGTAAACAAAAGTGACCTGGTATCTTCTGATAATGAGGTCGGGGTTAAAGTAGAGCTGAAAGGGGGTGATGACCTCAAGTTGCTATGAAAAAATACACAGATAAAACAGAAAGTTAGGAACCAAGACAGTCATAGATGGTACATTTTTTGGATGTCTAATCTGTAGCATTTTCTAACTTATATCACATTATTCATTGTTTGTAAGAGCAGGATGTAAACATTCAATAAATGGACATTTTAGGTGTTTATTCATGTATTTGGCAACAACTTGGACTCCTCCCTTTTGTACTGTGAGTGAAGGCTGGTGTATAAATAGAAATGAATAACACTGTATAACATTCTTTTCCTAATATAAAATAATGGTATTAAAAATATGTTTTCATAAGACAAATATTATACATTTATAATCACTTTGCAATCCTTATTCCTGTTGTGTATTTTAAAACATTTGTTAAGTTTTCATTCACAGCTTACAGATGCTAAATGGGGGGGGCTCTACATACAGGTTTAACATTAAATTGCCAGATGAAATGTATATGCATTGATAAGAATTGGTAGAAAGCATATAATTGAACATTTTAACCACTTTCATCTTAATTTTGTCTTTTCTTTTTAACTGAAGGTGTAACTCCAGCTAGCTCCAACTGAATCTTGAGCTCAATGATTAATCTCAGCTCACATTTTCTTGGTTTACACTTTACCTGATGCTTCAACTGCTTTCACCCAGAACAGAACCATCATTTTATCTGTTTGAACAACCCTGTTCAACTGACATCTACTCTTCTGACGTTTCGTTCATCAGAAACCTCAGTTGCACCAACTGACAGTTTAAAAACAAATGCACAAAATCTAAGATTTAATAAAATTTAAGGGTTTTTCCACTCACACAGGCTCCTGTAGTTGAAATGTCCTTCCAGCCTCTCACTTCAACTGACAACTCAGACAAAAAATTTCTACTTTCTTCTCAACTTCCTCTGAAAACTCAACTATGTTTGCACACTTTTTAACACACATATCAACTACTTATCACTTCGACTGACACTTCAGTTGCTTTTGTTGCTGCTAACTCTTGAACTGATGCATGAAACTAATACAGAACTTTAACTGAATCTTAAGGGTTGTGATTTGAACCTCTAATAAATCTCAAAAAGTTTAATAAAATTTTAAAATGGCCACTGATGAAATGTATGAAGATGCTGAAACAATTTTATATGTTTTAAACGCATATTGTCAGTAAAAGTAGCTTTCATGTTGAAAGACACTATTTTCTCTCTAAACATAGAAAAAGTAACAGCTGACCAAAACTGCATGCTGCTTAGTGAGCATCCATTGATTTGACCTTTAAAGCAAAAGCATCAGACAACAACTTGCATTTACGATGCTAAAACAAGCACTAGAATATCAATGTAAGTGTGAGAAAATTCTAAATTCAATCAATATGAATGTTGAGAGAAAAACTGAAATCTCTTGTTTCTTATCAAACCTGAAGAATCTAAACAGCTGTTTTTCTGTCTGAGCAGAACTTGGAGATTAGACTTTAAGCTCTGTCATTCTCTTTGTGACTGAGTTGTTGTGCTGCTGTTGTTGTTGTAGCTGTTGTTGTTGTTGTTGTTGTTCTTATTGTTGTTACTCACCACAGCAGCGGTGGTGAGGACGCAGGCGGTTGTGTACGCTCGGGTCACCACAGGGATCTGAAAATACTCCTGAGTGAAGCTGTGAGCCATCGCTGCTGCTGCTGCCTCACTGTCAACCATGATCTACTCACTGAATGAGCAGCACAGGCCCCGCCCCCCTCACTGCACAAGCCAATCAGAGTCACTCATCAATTAACACCATCCACCCCAGAGGGGTGTCAGAGGGATTAAGTTTGAAAATAAAGCTGATATTTAAAAACTAAAGTTACCTTAAAAGTAGTATTAATTAAGGAAATACAACTAATAGTTGCACGACAGAAGCAAATAATCAAATTATTCATCCTTTAAGTACTCAACTGAGAAATTATTCAAAATTAATACGTCAGAGTTAATATATATTTAATTATCTGTATTTCTATTGAGGTATTTGTTGAATTATTATTTATTCTGGCAATAGAATATATGTAAACAAGATATACATTTTGCAAATCATTTAAAAATAAGCATGTCTTTCTGAACCAGCAAGAGTAGTTTTTCTTCAAAATATTGATAAGATTTTTTGACAACATATTTGAAATTGTGTTAACTATTAAAAGAAATACATTTTCAATCAAAAACACAATTGACATTTATTAGCAAGGATCAAAAAGCTATTGAGATTCAGCTAAAATAGTCAAGTTTCATGTATTTTAATCAGTGAAACATACAAATGTTTTTTGGCTATTTTTTAAACATAGTTGTTAAAAAAATTTTACACAAAAATTGAAGTGCAGTAAATGATAAGTAAAATAAATTTACTTTACTATCCACAATGGGTAAAAAGCACCTAAAAAAATAATGAATTCATGAAAATAAACAGAGTATGGTCTAGTTTAAATCTTTCTTGCAACAGTTTATGTGGTGAATGAACTTTAATTTCTCCAGAGGCATCAGACTTTGGTAAAAAGGTTATAGTTTTATTAGAAAGTTAACAATATGCAGTTCATACATTTCAATGTACAGAGTATAGGCGACATATGAGTATAAAAAAAAAATCAAAGACATGTCTGTACAACAAACTCTTGCAAAGTTGTTTGTGTATAAATAGTTTTTCAAAGCAGTCAGAGGTCACTGATTAACACTTGAAATGAGTTGTAGAAGTGACTCAAACAACAACAACAACAGACTGTAAAGAAACAACAGAGCCTGAATGATGAAACCTGCAATGACTCGTCAGTGTCCTGCACTGAAAAACTAACATGATGAAACTAATGAACACGACAGTTTGCTCTGAGCCTTCACATTTCAACAGCTGGAAACAAGGGCCAAAGACGAGGAAATGTCACAGTAGCTGAATTAGTGGGTCTCAACCTGGATGTCTGGGCCCAAAAAAGGTCGTAACACATGTTTTTTGGGTCCATGAGATCCTTTCACTTAACAGCACAGGTGGAAGAAATAATCAGATCCTTTACTTTAGTAAAAGTACCAATACAACAGTGTAAAAAGAATACTCCATTACAAGTAAAAATCCTGCATTAAAAAAATACTACATCAGTATAGAAATTTCATCAGTAAAATGTGCTTGAAGTATCTAAAGTAAAAAGTACTGCAGTAAAATGTCCCCTGTGACAGATATATTATCATATTTGACAATATTAGTTCGTTAATACTGATGAATCAATGTGTAAGCAGCGTTATATTTTTGTAGCTGCTTAAGGTGGAGCTACTTTTAACTACTTTATTTACAGCCGGGAAGTTTAGGGAAAAGGCCCCTTCAAAAGGTCACAAGATTAAACTGAGGTCTTGTGAAATAATTGATAAGAAGAAAAAATACAGCTGTTTATATCAGTTTTCATGGATTTTTTTATGTGATATATTGGGTAGTTTGTCTTCTTTGAGCCTAAAACAATTTAATTTAAAGGACATTACTCAAGATGTTTCGAGGAGAAATATCTCTGTGGTAGAAACAACTTATGGGTTCATCTGACACAGCACACAAGACCCCAACCAGACACTGATGTTCAGAGGAGATCACTCCTAAAATGGTAAAACCACATATTCAAAGTGTGTTCCACACCCAGACTGTGTAGTACATCTCATCAGGTTTTTAGTTTGTGTTCACACATGAAAAACACACTCAAACCAGTGCTGAATATCGGCAAATGTGTAAGTGTGCTGTTGATGCAAACTATTCTCCCACAATGCAATACACAGAAGTGCTCACAGCTGGAAAACATTAGTGTGAATTGTGGATGGTGGTGCATCAAATCCAGAGAGTAAAAAAAGAAATGTATGTACGAGCAAAATGAAAGTGAAAAAATGAACATTTTGATGTTTCCCAGCTGTGGTTTAATTGACATACAATGTTGCACTTATTTTGTCCTTATGAACGAAGTATGTTGGTTTTTGTGCTGGAACAACAGTGTACTGTGTTGACTATTATGCATTATAGTTTGTACAGTATGTAATTAGTATGTAGTGTGGATTTAGAAGAGCTTTGATCTGTGTTTTTAATGTCATGTGTTGTTGTTTTTTAACCACAGCTGTCGAATAAATTTCACGGAGTAAAAGAAAATATTTGTCAGTAGATTGAAAAGCAGAAAAAAAAACAAATTGTACATGAGTAAATGTACTTTCTACTTAAGTCGTCCAACTAGTAATCTACTTGATAAATTCTTTAGAATCACTGGCTTTGTCCAGTAATACAGCAAAAGGGCCCAAGACGCAAAACTAGGGTCAAAGTTAAAGCCATTTTTTGTTTTTGGGGGTAACCAACTGACCAGGCTGAGAACAGCTGATCCATCTGCTGTCCCTGAATGTCTCACCGACCCACCTGAATGAAGCACCATGTTATAGAGTAGATTATCAAATACTTCATCATGAAACATGAGGAAAAAAATCACTGAGGAAATTATCAGTCTTCTCCTGCACAGCAACAGTGTTGCACTGTAGATGGCGCCCTGCAGCTTTTTTTTCTATGACTGAGGCCTGCAGACTGTCATGTGATCACCAACAACTGAGAGCTTCACATCATCATGTTAGAAAAGTGACATCAAAGCATGAAACACACAGATGTTTTCATCTTTTCTTCAAAGATAAACAGATTTGTTTTACCTCAATTACAACAGCAGAGAGAAGCATCACATCCCCAAGTATGGAAAACTTGAACGTTGGCTCAATTTTTGCAAATACGAAAAATAAATACAAAACCTTCTTTTAAACAGCAGTGAGCTAACACTTGAAATACACTGAAACCACTAACAATGACAAAATGTCATTGCCAATCACCCACTCCTTTACACAAAGGTGGTTTATCACTGGAGACAAATTTAGCGGTCAGCTCATGAATGATACACATCAAAGTTATGTATAACTTTGTCACAAACACTCTTTATGCAGGTTGAATGACCAGTTTCAAAACAGTGAAATGCTGCAAAATAAAAAAAAACCTCAGAGCACTGTGAGCTGTCATGAGCTTTAGTCAAAATTAGTCAAATGGACAGAAAGAATCAGTTGCATGTGTGATCACATTCTTAAAAAGTGTAGCTGCAAATTTGTTTAATAATCCAAAAATTTCTTTACCAACATTATAGTGAATGATTTCTGTATTTAAAGTTAGATTATTAACAGGAAAGGGACTTCTTGCTGCCATTTACAGCAGCTTACAAACAAATCTACCTTCTTCAGCTGTAGTTTGATGTCACTCTTCACACACTTGAGGATCAGCGAGTCCATCCAAAATGAAAAAAAAAAAAGTTAAAATGGAAAAGATCCACTAAATGGAGCAAGACATTCTCTACTGTTTTTGTCTGTAAACCTCAAATCAGTCAAAAATTCTCAATTTAAGGCTCAAAGACAAGAGGTGAGAAAGATGCAGTTCACATCAGCATCACACATCATTAATACAGGGCCCAGATCTCAGCCATATGGTGACAAATGTGCAAAAATAAATATGAGTGTAGCTGCACAGGAGGTGCCAAGTCTGAAGAAACATACTTTTGTTTTCCTGAGAAGAAGGTGAAAAATGATCTGAGTGTCAATAAATGGTGTAAAGCATAACCAGGTTTAAAGGATATCGTCTCATCCCCTTGAACATACAAATGTCTCTGTTCAAGAAACTCCTCTTCATTGTTGAAAGTAAATGTGTTACTCGCAGATTAAGACTCACACGTTCCTACAGCCGAAAAAATCCATGCCGACGTAGCGAGGGTAGCCCTCCAAAGAGTTCATGTCAACTGGATCAAACTTCCAGTATTGTCGTCCTCGGATAAAGTGAGCATAGCCTGAAAGACAGAAAACAAAATGTGAAGTAAGTGTGTAAATAATCAGAATTGTGTTGGTGTTTACTCTGACCTAAAACTACTTATTTTGCAATTGTTGCAAAACTTTGCAGAACCATTTAAAAAGACAAGTCAGCTGTAAAACAACAAACCACATCAAGTTTAAGAACTTGCTAATATTAATACTCTTGTTTTACCGAGGATAAAAACATCTTTAGCTGTCTTAAACATCCGGTATAAACTGTCTGAAGGTATTCAGACAGGTATTTGGTATTTGTTTTTTTAGTTTAAGTGGAGATAAACTTGACTCAGACTCCCTGATATATGTAGTAGAGTAAACTTAGTCAGAATGTAATGTGATGCAGTGTAATGTAATGTAACTAATTACATTTATTCAAGTACTGTACCATTTTGAAGTACTCGTACTTAACTTGATTATTAATTTCCATGCTTGTGATATTTTTATTCTTATGTGTGAGTATGTTTACTTAGTAACAGGATCTTAATACTTCTTCCACCACTGACCTCAGCTCTCTGCCATGTTAGCCCCAAGCTTAAGCAATAGTTTAGATAATGTTTGTGTATTTGGTTAGCATACCAGAATTTGGAATTGATTGAATTCAGTCTTGTAATTACAAGATTGCAACATTTGAATGATGACTATACTATAATAATAAAAATGGATTCATGCAGTCAGAACAAAAACTGAGGAAACTGCAGCTTCATTGTGAGCACATCATTATTGGAGAATTAAAATCCCGTTGTTACTAAGAATTTAGTGTTTTTGGACCCCAAATAGGAACTTTATACACTTGCTCAGCCTTCCCTCTTTGGACCGTACCATAGCTATCCCTGAAGGTGGCATCCACATCGTCGGGGATGCCGTTCCACTCCTGCATGCTGCGTGGGTACATGGACTCCACCCGGTTCTCACGGGGGCTGAACCTCCAGTAGCTCCCTGACTTGAAGAAGTAGGTGTTGTAGTTGGAGTCGTGGCCCCAGCGCAGCGCCGCCTGGATCCCAGACAAGGACAGACCCAAAGTCCTGATGGATTCTGGCCCTCTGATCTGCCGCTCGGCATCAAACACCCAGTAGTTCTCACCTACCGAGAAAGATGGTGAACAATGGATGCCATTTAGCTCTTGTTGCGAAGGCTCGTTCTTCCTTTTTTTAATCTTAACTTATACTGATATTATATTTCACAGTGACTTCGAGCTTTGGCATCTGCTAGCTGCTGCATTTCCTACAGATTAGACCTTTTCTGCTTGTATATATAAATGAATATGTAACTGGGTGAATTAGATAAAAAGTGTTCTTTGTGTTGCTTACATCCAGATTTATTCAGTGATGTTGTCTGTTAGAAATCTGTTTCAAAATAAATACTTTACTGACTTGTTTTTCCTTTTTTTGTTTCTTTCCCAGAAACTTCCCAGATTTTTTCCTCCAATCAAGTGTGAAGACAAGGTAACATAGATTTGGTTGAAGCACAACTGTTGCACATACTATGCTAACCACATCTAATGAAAGCACTGAGGGAAAGACTTTTTAACAATTTCACAGCTCTGTGCTAATTAACATGTTCAAACTTGCCTAAAAGCACATGATACTTAATTATCCCGTGCTCACAAGAAATCCTAAGCCACAAAACAGCATCTCAAATCTTGCTGCCCACCTTGAAAGAACCAAATATTCCCTGATTTGTCTTCAAAGGCGGCGTCAATGTTGTCGGGAATCCCCTTCCAGTGACGGGACGCCAGTGCTGGGTAACCACTTTGCAGTTGCCCGTCCCTGATCCGCCAAACATAGCCGGACTTAAAGAAGAACAGCTCCCCTCGGATCATAGACACAGCATCAAAGTCCGTCTGGCAGGCATCAGGCTGGAAATGAGAGAGATCACATTATTTCACAAGCTAGAATTAAGTGTTTAACAAGAAACCTTTACTGCAGTGGAATGGAGTATTATTGTCTTAAGGAATCCGACCAAAACTAGAGTTTTTTGTGCTTTTTTTTTAAGTTCCAGAGAAAAACATCTCAGTTACAAGTTTTACGATATGAAAATAATCTCATGTTGAATCTTTTCCCAGGGCTCACATGCATGAGACTATTATGGGACGAAAAGATGAGTTTTGTCTGATTTATCATCCATGTTTCAAAAACATGCTCTTGTTATGGCGTTATTTCAAAGATACTTGATGCTTTTAAGTTTGCTCTAGCCATAGAAACCACTGCCTCTCAGAGGGGGGCAACTCTAGATATTCTAGATTTTCTTCTTGTCAACAAATCCCTCAAAACTGAATCCTAAAAACATGTATTCCCTGTGGATATGTTAAATCTTTCTCTGCTCCATAGATCTCCAATTACTTTCCAGAAACTATTAAAAACACATTTGTAGGGCACACTGTTGCACTGACTGACATGTTCTCTCATTACCATAAAAACACAATATGTGGCTTATTTTAACTCATTTCCACTTGATGGGTCCTGTTGTCACAAATACATGCTACAGCACCAAATATGGATCAATCCGGTTTTGAATTAGTCCTCAACAGATGCACTATGTCCTCCAGTTTGGGTAACATTTGGTAAACACGACAACAACCATCTGTTTTATGAAATTAAAAAGACTTTTATAAAATTGAACTGTACATTTGTGACTTGTTTTTAAAGATTTATGTCCTCAGTATGGACCAATGGGCTTTGAACACTGAGAGTCACAAACAGGAAGTCAGATAATGTTGACAGACTGACTAACACACTGGTTTTGATCTTTTAATAGGATTTTTCAAAATGAGATCATAACATGTGTCTATAGTTACTGTACTGAGGCACAGCAGTGTTTGGACCTAAGTTCTAAATTTAAAACCTCACAAAAACAATGCTAACATGCTGATGTTTATAAGGTTACCATATATACCATCTTAAACTAGCATTTAGGCATGCTTACAGCTGCTAATTAGCACTTAACAGCAGTGCAGCTCAGGCTGTGGGAGTGTCATTAGTTTTGCAGGAACTTGATCGTAAACAAAAGTTTTGGACAAAATATAATATTGAACTCATTCATGACGCTACAGGAAAAGTCAGAGGATCACCAAAGAAATTACGGTTGATCCTGAGTGTCTGTTGAAAATTCATCTTATACAAGGTGCTTGTTGAAACATTTTGATTGAAAAAATTCCAAGACAACGTGATGATGGTATTAAAAGAAATTACAGCTTTGTGCTAATCAAAATGAGAAGGTTTCATGCTTTGGGAATCAAAATCATGATTGAAACGTCAATCAACCTAATAACTGTGGAGTGATTTCAGTCTGGACCAAAGTGATGAACCGACCCAACGACAGACTGAAACACATCTGCACTACTGTTTAAAGACAACCTGAGGAATGCAAATGTGCAGATATGCTTAAGTACATTTTTTATGATGAGCAAAGCAGTATTTATTTATGTTTTTTTTTAAATTTCCTTATCATCACCCTACTTGTTGTTGGTATTTTCATGTCACAGCTCATTGTCCCCTTTTAAAAATGACCAGCCACTGTTAGCTTATGTGTCATTTTAAAATTTTTTCATCTGAACTGTCAAAAAGTTGATCATCCAACATAGTCACCCTATGGTAGGTCACATCAGCCCCACTCACATTGCTGAGAATCTCGTTGGTCTCTGGATTTGATGGAGGTAGAGGCGGCGGTGGCTGTGAGGGTATGACTTGCGGGTGAGCTCCGTACAGGTACTGGATGCCTTGTTTGTCATCCTCGCTCAGCCTCAGTGGGTAGGAGAAAGAGTAGTAAGCAGACATGATGGCACCAGGCTCACGGGAGTGCTGAAGACCCAGCACATGGCCGAACTCATGAGCGGCAACCTGGAGAAGGTCTGTGCCTGTAGGGGTGGTAGAAAAATCTCAGAGGATGCAAAGCCTCAGCTGGCTCAGATGGTGTCAGAAAATAGTTTCACCGGTTGTTTTGACCTGCCTGCAGACTGTGGGGGGGTATGGGGCTTAGCTACCTGAGATGATGCAGAGTCAGCAAAGAGTCATAAAAAAAAGTACCTCACTGTTTGTTTTTCACCGACTCGTATCAGCTCTGTTATCTGCTCGTCTCAGTCATGCCCTGATAAAGCCAGTCATTGCAGATCTATCAGATATATTTGACTTGTGATACTCAAGTTGATGATAAAATTATATAAGAAGATTATTTCAGCATCCAAAAATTATTAGTTGGGAAGAAGTCATTTAAATCCCTGCTTGTTTAAAAGATAAAAGTATTGGTACATTATGGGGTGTGGCACTTGGATATTGACTTTTTCAATTCCACTCTTGGGTTCAGTAATAGATTTAAAACCCTGTTTAACCAATCCGATGACAATTGCACACCTGGTCTAGGTCAACTGTTGAAACTGAGTGCTTCATGCCTTTATCCACTATGACTCTGATGAAGACACAGTAGTTATAAAATATTATTTTGTTTACACAGTTAAAGGCTGTAAAGTAATCAATAAGCTCCAGCCCCTTTTGTTCTCCTGACATGTGCTGCCTTGATGAGGACGCACGTGGAACCTTGTTTAAACTAGAATTTATATTCCATCTGTGCCATCTGCTATCAAAGGATCCCCTTAGACCTGCAAACTGGACCTTTAGCATAAGGTAAACCCATCCTTTGTGAGCCTTTGTGTTACCACTGGTGGTCAAATTTTTTTTTTTTTTTTTTACATTTTATGAAGTCATGTAGTGTTCTGTTAAATGAAATACAAAGTCAAAAGTAAATAAATAATAGTTCAATAAAATAAATATTTTTTTTTCATTAGTAGACCGTCTCAGTCAGACACTCACCCATGTGGTTTCCAATGGTCCATGACTCATCGAGGTCAAAGTGAACGTCGCCCTGTCGGTGGGTTTTGGGGAAGAAGGCGTGGGCGAGGATCCCACCCGGGCCGTCGAAGGGGAGAGTGTCTGAATGCCAGTACCTACAGGTGTGTGAATCAGATGTTCTGATGAATATCAATGCCACTGAAGGCAAACAGCTTGGTGACCTAAATAAACTTTTCATAACAACTTTCAACTATATCAGCAAGTATCAAACAGTCTGTGTGTTGAGAATTGCAGTTTAGCAGAACCCAAGCTGTCATTTCCAGCGCCTGTTTTGTCTGACAAACGACCCAAAACCCAAATATATATTATCACAGAGGGCAAAATGAAGCGGGCCTTCTGCTTGATCGTATCAAAGTTAACCTGCAGTCGACTCTTTTTGCACACACATCTGGATAAAGGTATTATTTGTCCAGCTTTGCTTAAAGCCAATCACTGCAGGCATTCTTGTGTATTTGACAGAGTTGGCAGTTCAAAACAACAGGAAGGGTACCAAATGATGGGGAAAAAAAGGTATCATATGAGGTACTCTGTTTACATTGGTACCACTTTAAAAAAATAAAACTCATATAATTTAATAAATCTTGCTATTTTTTCAGGTGACCAGTCACCTTTTGATAAAAAGCCCCAAAAACTGACAAACTGCAGTGGAAGGTTATCAGATGTGTAACTGATTACATAAATTGTCCAGTTTTCCAACTGAAAAGGAGTTTAAAGATGAATACAAGTGTTGAACTACCACTTAGCTGATTGAATACATTAATTTTAATCTGATCTCTTCCATATCTAGTGGTCTCTGACTCATTTCAGGTTTCTGTTTCCTACTTTCCTCACACAGCACTTTTCATGTTTACTGCCATAATTCCCAATTTTCTTATTACTAAATGATGATGACATACACGTGTTGGGTTGTTGGAGTCAGTCAGTGTAACCTTTAAATTGTTAAATAAATTCTCCAAAAGACAATACAGGAAAACAAGAAACTGCTGTATGAGTAACAAACCAGGAACCAAAAAAGAGAATGACTCATCTCCAAGATGAGACAGATGCCCCGTAAAACCCTCATTTGTATCAAATTTGTATCTGCAAGTCTTTTCATGCTCTCCTATCTCTTGTTTCTGTCTTTGTGGCTCTGAGGGTCTTTGTAACAAAGATTTTAGTCAAAATCTGATTCAAAACTGGTCTGATTCTGCCGGCGTTAGTTCATGAGTAGCTTAAAAATGTTTGACTTTGTGCCTCTGTTGACTGATGTACTTGGGGTAACTTGTGATGACTAAAGATGAAAATTCAACCCACAGAAAGAAAGAAAAAAATCAGTTCATTTGTGCTCTTAACCAGGCACTGGCATCACTCTGTGAGGGCATGTGGATGGTAAACTGGGTCAGGGTAGGAAGAGTGTGCTGCGTGTTGTAAATGAGAGTAGTGAAACAAAAAGGGGAAGAAATCGCAGGTTCCAAATCATCAATGATATAAAATGCCTATTTCAAAGTTACCAACAAGAAAATTTGCCAACATTAACTTCAACATTAATTGACTCCCACATATGCTGTCCCTGGCAGAAAAAATTTCAGATCGAAGCTGTTGTTGATCATTGATGACCCCTACTGGCTGTGTAAGCAAAGTGAGGCGTCTGCAGTCAGTGGCAGAGCAGACTGAAGCAAATGAATAAAATTAAAAACAATCAAAACAGAATTGTGAATCACTGCAACCACTTAGTTTGGCGTGTGAGCATGCTGACATGCTCCTTAGTAGTAAGCACAAAGTACAGCTGAGGATGATGGGAATGTCATTACTTTTTCAGATATTGGTCATAAACCAAAGTACTGAACCAATTTAAATTTGGACCTGATGATTTTTTAAAAAGAAATATTCCATTTAAATTCAGTGTCCATCTAATAGTTACATTTCAAAAGGGATCATCATTGGCTGCCAGTGCAGCTAAAAGTATCAGGACTCTGTTCTTTTCCCAATTCCTTTGGCAAAAAAATATGTACTTGTGTTCAGGATCTTTGTTCATTTCGTTTTAAAGATGTTTTTTCACGTGTCTCAGTCCTCCCACCTTACGAATTCGATGCGGATGTCAGCCTCTCCACTGTGGACCTCTGTGAAGGTGAGCGGGGTGACGTCACTCCAGATTTTCAGGGCTTCCCGAAAGACATGTCGAACCTTTTCAACGCTTATCTGCCAGGGGAAACTGTAGATCCTGTGGGAGACCAATGCAGGTGTCACACATATATACACACAGGAATTATGGTAGCAGAGGAAGACCACCGGCCTCGTACGCCTCCCTCTGATCTGATATCTGCTGTCGTGTCATCATCAGGGAGGTGTGCTGTTACGGATGCCCTTAGGCTCTCTAACAAAACACTGAATCATGGTCATCCCTTTCCTCTTTGATAAAACCACCCAGTATGATGAGGTTAAAAAAGTGAAATCAACGAGACACAAAGCATTTTATAAACTACATAGAGCATTAGATAAATTTGGCATTATTTAGACCCCACAGTTGACATTTGCAACTGCAAGAAAAAGAGAATAAATCCTTAGTTAAACTGTAAAGTTTAGGTAGATTTGCATGGGTAGAGTTGGAGAAGCATAATTACAACTAATGTAGACAAACAATAATCAGCCTGAAGGCCATCAGCCTGCAGTGGCCTGTCTGCTGTATCGGTTTGGATTTCAAGAAAAATTTGAAGCATTGTTTGGTGGCACGAAACAGGAGGAAGGTCTGTCAGCCAGGAGCCTGTTGGTTTACCTGCAAGAATTTATACTGGCTGTTATCAGCTTTTTCTGTGCAAGGCAGGTCAAGACAGACAGGAAGTAGCAAGGTTTATGAGAAATGTGGTCTTAATCTAGAGAAACACGAGCAATAAAAATACCACTGGCATTCATGTCGACCACTGTCTTTTTTTTTTTTACATCAAGCACACTGTAGGAGAGTGAGAAATAAAAACACGACTTTTTCTGTTCATTTGAAGCCAGGTGTATATAAAAGTGATTAACACACATTCTGAATTGAAAACTGACCAAAATAAGCTTCTACTTGTTAAAAAAAAATGTGCACAAAGGGACTCTCCTCAGTGCAAAGTTCACAAAACAGAGGGTTAAAATTTTATCACTTTTAGATCAAGTCAGTTTTATTTGACGAAAATCCTTAATAATGCATGAATTGGCTTTAAAATCCATACAGTCTACAACATCCTCTTGACTCAGAGCGTCAAGTCAGAGAAGAAAAAAAAAAATTCCCCAAAACTTATTTAACAGGAAAAATGACAACATCCTCAAAAACAAACCACCACCAACAACAACAACAACAAGAGCAGATAAATCAAAGTAGATTTAAGATAAAATACTTTTCTGAATATGACTCATCAGAGTCACAGTGGTGATTTTCAAAAAGGTTACTGCACAATGTTTTTATAAAAGAAGAATGTAGCCATTATTTTACATTTGTTCTGATTTCCCTACCCTGCCTGTTTTTTCAGCTCCAACACACTGGTTTCTGCTAAAACTTTCAAAAAAGTCCAACAAATATAAACTTTCATTTTTTAAAACTCTAAAACAGCAGATCACTGCAGTCTTCAGCAAAAAGTGAATTTATTGGGAACAATTTTAGCAGCAGAATTAATCCACATTTGGTGCTCTCTCTCTAAAAATCATTTACAGTGTGTTCTCAAACATTGCAGGTGAGGCTCACTGATGCATTTTAATAATTTTTAGACAACAATGGAGCTCCATGGCACAAAGGAGTACGATTACACACACAATACCTCTTAGCAGAATCCATTCATTATTGTCAATAAGAAACAATACAGAATACCACCAGGCTTACTTACTTAATTTGAAATGTGAAGACAGAAATCTTAAATACAAATAAAGCTACGACTGTAAAACTAAGTTGATGAAATGCTTCTTTCAGTAACCCCCCCGCCCCTCCTCAGACTGCACCATAACAACATAACAAGCTCCATCCTTTATTCTTTTGCAGTCACCACAGTGCTTTCTATTCATTTTTGTGAACAACCGTTAAAGCAGTTAAAACAAGTCCGCTCTCAGCTGATCCGGGATGACTTTGTGTGTCATGCCAGAACTCGCTGCAAAAGCTCCAAATGCTGGTTGATCCTAAATAAAAAGTAAACACGAGACTCATTAGCATGGCTCCTCTCTTTCAGCACACATATTTTAGTCATTTAGTAAGAACAGTGGCCCTGTTGGGTCATGCAGAAGTATAATTTGACTTTGTGGGATGTTGTCATGGTCCCCCTCAACCACATCACTTGTTAGGTATCACTGCAAGCACTTTATTGGTTCGATGCAGCAGAATCTTATTAGTCTGTGGTCAGTGCTGCTATTTAAAGAACTCTGCCTCCCCCTTCTTTCTCTCTGTCCGAATATAGTGTTGCGTTAAAGAATGACTACAATGAAAGGGACCCCAGGAGACACAGACAGAGAGGCAGCAGCCAACAGAGGCCTCCCAGACACTTGATAGTGCCAAGGCCTCAGATGAAAGAAAAACTGCTCCCGTTATTCAGAGAAAAACTTGAGACTTAATTTTCCGAGTGCTTTAACATGCCCACCCTGCTCAACTTTTGTCCCTCAATTTATCACTCAGTGTGTCTCAAATCTGGCAGCACCTGCCTGCTAAAGAGTCATTTTGTTTGAATTTTAATTATGTGCTTCCTCGTAAAAAACAAAGTTATCCCTTAAACATTAAAAACGCAGTAACTTTTTTTTTTCTACTTCTTGAGGGGACACTGGGAGACCAGCTGGGTTCCAATCTACATGTATCACAGATTTTGATCATATTTAGAGAAAATCTGCAAAAGAAAATGCAAATGAATGCTAAATTCAATACACTGCTGTTATGCAACAATTAGTTGTTGGCGCATGGAGATAAGCAGTGGGTGGCACATATGTCACTGTAGGAAAACTATTGCACCAATGCAGAAGAAGAGAAATGATATGAAAACAAGATCAAAATATGAAAAACTATGTTTTTTTTTCTCATATATTGTGAGGACAGTTATATCAAATCTTGAGATAAAGACGCTCATAAGCTGCAAAACTGCCTCTTCTTCTTCTCCCAGAGCCGAAATGGCTGATCAGTCACGTGAGTTAAATATTAGAGCAAAAAATAGTTTTCATGAGGAATCATGCTTGTATCTATCTGTTAAAATTAACACTAATTTAGCTCCATTTCTTGTCTCCACCAACTTCTAAGGGGAATATCTGGCTCTTTGTCCAACAGCTAGTCTCTGTATCTGTTTTCTGCGTGCTGCTGAGCAGGTCGTGTAATGTGGATTTTTTAGAGCTTCTTTACTGAAAACAGCTGCCAGCTGCAGCTGAAAAAAGGTGAGAGCAGTGAGAGTGTGGCTGAACAGTAAAATTGCGGGCCACTTTTAAAGCTGTGCTTTAAGATCCACTCACTCATTTGCTCCGGAGCTTTCAAGCTAGTCAAACAGTTTTACTGCAGAGAAGATTTACTCAGTTGTCACTAAACTGCAGTTGCTCAAAATTTAAGGACTTTTATAAATTCTGGTCCATGTTGGCTGAAAAGTTGTGCCTGATAGTTCACTTAATGTGAAAACAGGAGTTTATAAAAACAAACTTTTTCTCAAGGTCACGCACTTGATTGTTATGTAGCTAATTTAGATGACAGAGCTGTTTACAGACCTGTGACACTTTGTGACATAATGTGGTTTCACTCTGTTGGACACTGTAGCTCAGCTGTTGACTGGGCTTGACTTTTAACTTATTGAAATGTCATTTTTACATTAACATATTTTGCAAATCTTCTTTTCTAAATAGAAGGCAGGAATTCAACAAGAAAGCCGATGAAAATGTAACAAAGATGGAAATATTTTTCAACTATTTTTAATGTAAAATTAACAGCACATTATGAGAAACTGTGAGCTCTAAAAAGTAAGATCATATTTAGTGACAAAACCTCGGTGTGTGGACATGCAGCTCTGTACCTGTAGGTGAGGTCTAACTTCTCTAAACGTCCTCCATGGATGACGAAGCGTCTTTGGCGGTGTCGCCCTCGATATTGCACCTCCTTCAGGGTAGGGTAGTCAGGCACACCACAGCGAGGTCGGTTCCATGTGTTGGAGGTGCTGATCTCCAAACCCGTCTCCTTTACTAAATCCTGAGCATGAGGAGTCTTTCCCTTCTTCTTCAGGTCAGGAAACTTTTCAGGGACCTAAAACAAACAAGCAAGTGCAGGAAGTGACACATCCACCATAAACTAACACATAAATAACATGAAAAAATGTTATGTCATAACATCTGATTGTGTTTGGTATTATATTATAGTGTATAAAGTTAGTAAGAAAAGCTTTCTTTTTCAGGAAGGGAAATGACAGGGAAAGGATATTAAAGTAATCTGAGAGATGGGAAAGAAAAAGGCACTTTTTAAAAAAAGAACTTTAAGAAGGACACAAGAATAAAAGCACTGTCACACTTGCATGACCTGCAAAGTTTGTTAATAAGTATTACTGGTGAGCTGACTGCTAACAGGCAAGCCAGTCGGAAACATACTAGCATCAGTTAGTTACATTAGCTCACTCACCCCCAATGTTTTACTCTTAGGATTGTGCAGCATTTATTTCTAAAAAAGTGTTATTGAAGAAGGTGAAATATCTCCTAAAGTTAACAAGATAAAAACATCTCTGTCAATAAAAGGGCAATGAGTTGAGCACTGTTTAATCAATGGGGGTATTAGTGCCATTGACTTCTGTCTCAACTGTCTGAAGACCACATGGTGCAACAATCATCCCCATTTTCAAAACTTTGTTCTTTTCTCTTAAAAGTCAGCTGAGTCTATTTTAAAAGCTTTAGCCAATCCACTGAAAGACAATCTAATTTAAATATATTAATGTTACTTTGAATTTTTGAGAATTTACATCCTGTCGTAATTGAGCTGTGAAGGAGGTTAAGAAGAAAGAGATGAAGAGATGACGATGGATGAAGGTTATAAATATGAACAGAGGAAGAGATTATAAAATGTCGAGCAAAATGACATATACAAGTCAGAAGAATGATGATGAAGTAGTAAAAACATATTAGAAAAGGAGGAGGGAAAGAAAAAAAGAAGAAAATGGGAAGAGTGGGACAAGAAGAAATATGGCAGAGTGAGGAAGAGAGAAGATGGGAAGTCTTGTATCTCCGTGCCTGCTGGAGATGAATCAGCACAGTGTTTTCAATTTGAACTCTGAGGTTAATGACAGCACACACTCGTAATCAGGTCACCGAACCACGCAGTTTGCCCCAGTTTAAGAGACAGTCGGTCCCCGGGGTGTTCCATTATCCTCAATATACCCCCCACACCAGATCCAGAGGAAATGGCTCTGCTCATTTCCACAGAGCAAATTACAGAGCAGAGCCATCCCATCCGCACCTCCTCATCTGACTCAGCCCTCCGCCTCTAGACCCAACCACATCTTCAGTGCTACACTTACAAGGAACTTTTGGGTGTTCTCCTCCTATCAGCAAAATTATGTGCATTTCCTTTTCCGATGCTGCTCAGAAAAAACCTGTGGGAAAAGACGATATCATATATTGCGTAGAGATTAAACTAATTAACTCTATCATCACATCCTATAAATGTTCCCTAAGTGTCTTTCTTACATAACCGCTCATTTAATGACTTGCAGGCTAAAAGATGTCAAAGCTTCTGCATTGAAACCACGCTGCATTTGGTTGGAAGGGGAAAGTTGTATAACTAGCGTTTCAAAGACTATATTTTAGTGTGAGGCAGCGTGTAACTACAAATTAAACACACACACCCATCCAATGTCGTCTTACATTTTCAACCTTTCGCTATAACCTTCCCTTGTATCGTGTTGACACACAGTACCTCCATCTTGCAATGGTGTCCAACTTGTGTTAGTTTAAAGCCACTAAAGCAGAAATATTAAATAAATACCAATGTGCTTTTAAGCATTTTACCATCACTGTCTAGTCATGAACCGTCATATGGTGGGAACCACCTGATGAACTGTTTTACTGCTTAACAGCATGGAAATATTAGCTTGTTTTTAGCAATGTGGATGTTAAAAATAAGCTAACTTACACAAAAAAAGAAATGCTTCTTTCCCAGCTCTTTTTTAACACAACTATTTCTGCCCCTTGTCTCGTTCACAACTGAGTGTTACAGAGTCCAGAACTGTTGTTTTTCAGGCAGATCTTTTCTGTTCAAAAGCCTCAAGATACAAATGCAAATGACTAAAAAACAGTCAATAACAGTTCTCTCTTGTTCCTTATTATTTTTAGGAAATAGGTGAAAAAGAAAAGTTTTGCCAGGATGAATTTTCTGGTTTTTTTTTCTTTTCCTTATGAAAATATATTTCATTGCTGTACATTCAAATCAATTGAGAATATATTGTGAGTTTTGGGATCTACTAACTCATCATAGATGACAAAAAGGGCAGTAGGGATATGATATCTTTTTACCAGGTATCTAGCAATTCAAAGATGCAGGATCACATGTTAAAACTGTTTAATTACCAAGCTCTCTTCAAGTATGCGTAGCATCTTTTTTACAACTCATTTATAACTCTGTGAAAATGCACTATAAAATTTAAGGGCTTAAATGTAACGTGTAATGTAATGGGTTTTTTTTTTGATGGATTAATGTGTTATAGGGGCTTTCCACTCTAACAAAAAGACTGACCAGAAGAAAAACAGTAATGCTTATCTGAGAAAACATAAAGTAAACTTTTTTAAGAATTAAAACCATACCTACAAATCCTTAATTAACAGCCCAACCACTGTGTCCATAATATGAAAATATAAAATGCAATATATCAGCTATTAAAAATGAAACATGTGAATGCAGAAAGTGTGTCTGAGTGGAGTCACAGTCATGTTTTTGTTGTGTTTAAACGAGCCTGCCTCACTCAGCCCTGCAGGACTCAAACCATGGCGTTGTTGTAGGTTAAGGGGAACAAAACCCAGCAGGATTCATGGAATGTGCTCCAGACTGCAGAAACACAGTGACTGATGGGTCTGGATCACAGAACAAACAGTACACACCTCCCTGAGCCTCCCCACTAGCCGCCCAACCCCTCCATCTCCAGTGATTCACTTTGTTTAAAAGAGATTTTAGCTGCTTGTTTTGCTCCACAAAGTACTTACTCACATTGGGGGGAGGTGAGGGGGGTTCACCCACGTCCTACATTTTTCTTTAAATGGTTTGTTAGTGTTCTTATAATTGAGCTTAAATCGATGTGGCTCCAAACTGAAAACTGCTTGTTGTTCAGCTCTTCTGAGTTTTTTTGTGTCTTTTTTTTTTTGCCTCTCTGTTTCTGGGGCTTTTGTAAGATGAGTCAGATCTGAAGTTATCTGCCATCCTGCAGCTGAGACTGACAACAAAACCCTCAGATAAACAACAAAAGCCTTATCAAAGTGTAAAGCAGGTCTGAAATGTATCGATGTAAGGGCTACATGTAGCTGGCGGAAAACATAACTTGTATGGAATTCAGCTGTATTTGTTTGCTTTTTTCTATGTTTATTTACCCCGAGGAACGCTGCAGTACAAGCCCATAGCCACCACTGGGGACACTGAGTTCATGTTCTCCGTATTGTTTAGAGGAATGTGGGGAAAATGACCTTAGCAGGAGTTTACATTATAGAAATACAGATTAAAAACAAATGAGGGGTTCTTATGTTATGTTACGCACTTATGTTGGTATTCATTAATTGTTAAAATTTGACTTTTTTAAGGGAAATAACTCGGCTAAATGCAAATTTGGGATTCCAACTTGCAACCCTATGACATTTCTCAACCTCTGAAATGATGTCAGGGACTTAGACAAAACCTACGACCCCAACAAAGTAATATGCTGTTTGTCAGTACAGTCCAAAACAAGTTTTTGTGTTGGTTTAAATAGATTTGGATGATGTTTTGGGCAAATTCAGCCACAAAAACAACTTTTTTTAGAGTACCTGTGTTGTTTTGTCCACTTGTAGTGCTGTAAAGAAATGTTTGGAGGACTGGATCCATGTTTTATTTGTATCTTATTCATGCACAAGTACACATGAGCTCCTGAAGGTTTCATGTTTGGTCACTGCTGATGGCTGATAGCAGCAAAGTCAAGAGAAAAAAATGACTCCTAGCTAGAAAACAGGGAAGTAAAAAATGGGGGTTTTCAATATTAAACAAACAAAAACCTCCATGCAATGTTGCCTCCAAGTTCACATTAAGTTTACTGTGATCTGTATGCCTATGTGGCAATTATCACAACTTTTCTGGGACAATTCAATGTGACCACAACAAAAAATAGACTAATAAAACTCTTAAAAATGGATTTTAACATATGGATCCAGTTACAAGACACGGCCACAACCTCAGTGGTAAAAAGATACTCTAAAATATTACAATTAAATCAGATAATCATTTCCACTTGACATTGGATCTGGGGCTTTTGTGGCCCCTCTTGCTTTGGGGTCCTGGGCAGTAACTGGCTTTGCTTGGCTTGTAATCCACATGTGGTCATTTTCGGGGTAATGCAAACACTCTGTGTATATGAACAAATAACTGATGCTGTCGTTTTACTTGTGATAACCAGCATACACAGCTATGCCTTCTTATTAAACTGTGGTCTTTGTGGAGGACTGGGGTTTGAACTGTAAATCACCTGGTCCTAAGCCGACCTCTGTCCTTAAACAAGACAGTTTAGACTGAAGCTGCCTGCTGCCTGATCCCTATCACCTAGGTGAAGGGAGTGTCGGCTTTCAGGGTCATAAAACTTTGGCTAATTCTAAGTGGTGGGTGTGCAGGGAGCCGCCTCTGTCATTTCAAAGAGGGGGGATGAAAAAAATTAAAACGTGTGGTTTAAAGACTTAAACCCCCCTACCCCGTCTATTTGTCAAATGGATTGTTTGACCTGTCTGACCCCAAAGTCAAGAAAACCCTGAGTCCTGACAGGTTTCACATAAAGTTCAAGGTCAAAACAAGAGCATTAGCTTTGTATAAAGTATCTTGTGCGTTTTCTTGCTGTTCTGAGCAGCTTTTATCAATAAACACATTGCTCTAGAATGAATGTGGTATTGATTCAGAATAAAAACTAATAAAGAGTTTTAACTCTAAGGCTCTGATTCCCGAAGTTCATCAACTCCTTTTGAAGTATAAATCTTTAAAAACACCTTAGAGGCATAGGTTCATTTTTTTAATTTGACCCAACATTTTTCTTAAACAGCTGGCCCCCACAGCGTTGGGTGTGTATTTACTGAGGACTATTTTCAGTGGAGGATTAATCCACAACTGGTGCTCAAGTGAGTATTTGGGGTTATAAAACGGTTTATGTGGGATTGAGTTAAATTCAACTAAAGTGTGTGTGTGTTTATGGTAAAAATGAAACATGTCACAAGTGTAAATGCGTGTCTGATGTGTTTTAATAGATCTGGACAACAGCAGAGCCCTTTATATTCTATGATTTGATATATACATCGTACTTTTTGGTTGGATAGAGTTACTGATGGTTTGAACTTTATGCCATTTGTTGTTAATAAGAGAAAATCCTTCCAGGATTTCATTTTAGGATTAAGAAAATTTTAGGAGTTGGATAAAAAGCATTAGACAGGATCTTTTTATCCCGTTAGAGACTGTGTGTAATTTTGCGATAATAATGTAGAAATTCTTGAGTTATGGCCAAACGTGTTAGGAGGTCAGACTGACCTTGACTTTTGACTGCCATATTCCTATCAGTTCATCCTTGAGTTGAAGTAAATTTGTACCAAATTTGAGGAATTTCCTTCCTTCTGTGGCATATAAGGCTCACAAAATATGAGACCTTAAGACATTTGGACAGACAGACTAACTAGTGAAAACATGATCCACAGCTGCCGCAATGCAGAGGCAGAATAGACACAATGTGTTAATTAATGAACTTTAGAGGTAGATTTTGTTTCCTTGTTATCTCTTTCCTGTAGTTTCATGTTTAGCACGCAGATATCAGAGTGGTATCAATCTTCTTATCTTGCTCTTGTCAAGGAAGTGATAGAGTCTATTTACTGAAATGATTTATGACCAAATTTTCTCGGAAAGTCCATCACTCTCAGTCCAATGATCTTGAGGAGCTGTATCCCTTTACAAGGTGTTATTATATTGGACTGCAATTGGGCTTTATTGGTCACTAAAGTGACATTTCATCATACAGTTTTGATGGAGTGACCTTAAGTATATTCTCGATTAATGTAGATAAACAAAGGACTATTTTTAAGCTTTCTTGGAAAAGCCAATGAACAAACAACTACAAAGCTAGAGGAGCAGAACCTAATCTGGACACGGGTTGAATATTCATCTCTATATTCTTATTTCAGAGAAAAATATGTAGAACCCCATCAGTCTATTGGGGAAAAGTTTGAAGAAAACAATCTACACTGTGCTGTCAGCACAGCTGGTTTAGAGGGGCTTAAATGGGAATGCTAAAGGGTTTGCTTTACAACTAAGTGCTTTGCAGGTGATCCCGCGTCAGTGACTTTGCTGCTGAGACAGAAGTTTTGAGGCCGTGCTGGCGTCCTCACGTGTTATTTCAGAGCCGACAATGGAGGTCCTGTCAGGAGACGATGTTTGAGAAAGAAAAACAAATTTCCCCCAGGGTGGTTTGTCTGTCACTTTCTGCTGAGATTGCAAAAAGTCGATGATGAGACGTGATACTCCTTAACAGCCTGGGGGCGTCATGGATGCTTCTTCATGCTGTTAACATGTGGGGGGAGTTTGCGATGGCGATGCTCGAGGGGGCCATCCATTACAAGCATGGACATATCTAGCTTCTGGTTACAGTGATGACAAGATCTGTGGTGTAGAGGATCTAACAGTGGTATTCAGAGAGCACAGACAAAAAGAGAGAGAGGCATGTTGGTACATGAGGCGTCTGAAGAGCGTCTCCCGTCTCACAACAAACCCTCCACCATCACCCCCCACCAGGTCACTGTGCTTTCAGTTGACATGACCAAGAACCTGAAAGTAGTCAACAAGCAGTGAAGGTGCTTTCACTGCTGCTTTAATACAAAAAAACCGTGACTGAGTTCAACTTCAAGTTCTCTTTAAAACACAGTACTGGAGGAGAGGGATTCTTCATTTAACACTCTAAACACTTTCTGTTCTCTGTCCTCCAGTGTTTAGAGAATAAGTTTTATTTTCAATTTCTTTCCTTCTTTCAGTTCTTCATCTTTTCATGTACAACCCCACCAAAAAACTTCAGAACTGTACTTGTGGTATTTTCACATTCTTTCACAGACTGTTAACACATCTTAAAAGTTAAGATATTCAACATTTTTGTCATTAACCATTGTGGTAAAAACACCAAATCTATGAATGAATGTTTCCTCCAAACAAGTATTGTGTATGAGAGCCTCTGTGAGAGCCATTGTTTATCAAAAATTAAAAACACATCAATGAGCTGCACCTCTGCACTGGGTGACATTGCCAATGCTATGAACACACACACACTGACCCACTCCCCAAAATGCATTATTAGGCCTTAATAAAAAATGAAGCCAGTGTAATCTATTACTTCAGTAGAAATAAAAGGCTTTGGAACTTTGAACTTTCAAAACCTATTTTTACTGCAAAATGAAGTTAACTAGCAAAATGTATTATCCGTTCAGAAAATGTAACAATACAACAATCTAAACTAATAATCAAGTGTAGGACCCAAATCTATGCAAAAACATCTGCAACACTGTTTTGCAAAAAGGCAGAGCTCAATTTGTACACTAGCATTAGCATCAACAGACCACAATGCATTGTATCCACACAACATGTGTTTTGAATAAGGGTGGCAGGAAATCTATAGCTGCAGCAGATGTACCAAAGAAAGGCTGAGGGAAAAGTGGGATCATTGAAAAGGAAATGACAAAAGTTGGTCAAAAAATTCCTAAAATTCACCGATCATCACAGACTGATAATGCCAAGTAGAATCTGAGGGTGCTTTTGCATCTAAAGCAAAGTTCATCCTCGTCTACTGAATGATTTAAAGAAGTTACAGGTGATGCTGCTGACAAGAGCAGCACGACAGGGATCTGTCTTACAGTAAAAAACAGTCAGAAGCTCTTTCATCAACATCATGTTATGTAACTTTCCAGAAAACAACTGTCTTAGCCTCCTAACAGCAAACCCAGATGATAGGAAGTAAATCATAAGTGAATGTTTATGTGAGGAGACAGATAAGGTTTCAATTTGAAGGGTGTGCTCTCACTGAAAAAACAGGAACAAAGGATGTAAGAGGATTTACGGTGCCAGATAGGAGAGGGAGATGCACGATTTTTCATCAACAAATACATCATGCATCATCTCTCTTACTGTCATCTGAAAAAAAGAGACAGCCGTGCAGTGGAAGGTGATATAAACCTTTCGGGCATCTGTTTGAATCTCTTATCTTTGCTGACACAAAAACTCTTCCGCTGAGATGACAGACTTGCCGATCTTCTGTCCATCTGGTTGCACTATGACTAACTGATAGGGTCATTGTTGATTACAATTATTATTTGGAGCACTTCTCCAGGAGAGTAATTATTATCAGGGAAATTGTGCTGTCTTTATCTTTTGTTTGTTTATTTATTCTTTATCTTTGCTCTTTTACGGACTATTTGGTCTTTACTTGGTAAGGATGGAGAAAAAATACTGCTCTAGAGAAGAAAAGTTAGAGTCCAAGTCGGAATAGCCCATTAACAAAAAAACAAACAAAAACAAAACATTTCTTGGGAAAGTGGAATGATTTTAAAATCACAGTGTTCCCCCCTCATCTCCTCACCAGGCTGATATTTGTTTTTAGTGAAATGTCTCAAGGACTCTTAGATAAAGTTCCATTATATCCAGTCCAGACATTATTGTTCGCCTCAACATGAAGTTGAATGTAATGATAAGTAAGTAATGCACTGATTTTTTAATTTTGTGCCTTTTATCAAGTGAAAATTTAATTTGTACAAAGTTTTGGATTATGACAAAATACCTGGAAAGATGTTCAGGAAACTTCAAAAGCACGTATGAAAAGATCAGCACGATGCTAAATAAATCTGAGCTCACCTACACCAGGCTATGCAACCATGTGACAGTGATTGTATCTGATGTTTGTCGTAAGGAACTGTGAGAGACTTTATCATGTCTTTTCCTTTTGAAAAGGATGGTCCAGTGTATCTTATGGTAAAAGAATAGAGAAGGAGAGTGCTGTCTGAAATAGCTGGCAGGTTTATAGGTTTATACCCTTAGCCTCATCTTGTGTGTTATGAGCTGACTAGTTACATTAGAAGATGACGTTCCCATCCTTTGTGTTGTCTTCTACCAGCTCCATCAGTTCTGAGTTAATTGTGAGCTGGGTTTTGACTCTCAAGCTGCCTCTCTATTCTCCTTGCCTGGACAAATATTAAAAAAGATACTGTCACTACTGTCTTCTGCCAGTTGCCATCTGTGTTTGGATTAAGAGATGAAGACCCATGTAAACATGTATCCCATGTAAAGTTAATCCAGTTGCAAACAGAGGCTCTATATGCCATGCAGATACTCAGTGATGTGCACTTAAACAACTTCAAGTACCAACATCATCCTGCCACACTCAACCAGTCCCAACAGAGACCATTCAGTGCTGCACAGGGTTCATTCAGTTCATTCAGCAGCTGAACTGTAGATATTTATTACATCAAATAAATAAATCATTTGAGGTTAAATGCCAACACTCTCTCCTCCTCTCACCTTGTCAATGAAGGAATCAAAATGGGGTTGAGGGCTTCACTTGCTAACTAACAAAAGCATCTGATTAACTTTATAAAGGAGGGGTGCATGTGCCTTTTAACTGCTTCCCCCCTGTTGTGACTCATTGGCCATTCACAGCCCAGCGCAGCTGTGACCTAGTTCTATTCGATGGGAACGCAGGCCGGCTCTGATGTCACCTTTGCTCTCACGGTTCCCCCCGACCAATCGCTTCACCCGAACACATCAACATGATGGGGCAAAACAGAAAGGAAAACCCAAAGACTCAGGTTTTATTGACAAAGGCGAAATCCAAACATTTAGCTGTTAGCTCCTCCTCTTTACTCCAGAGAGAAAACAGGCACTTTGTGATTCCTGCTGCCCTGAATGCCACAGACACTGAGACTTGTTCGGGCCTGTGTAATCACTCACTCTTTTGTCAACAACAGGGGAGCAAATTGACAAAACTACAGATAAGACTTTTCAGGAAAAAAAATGACCAGCAGACAAAACAAAGTTGTCACCACAGGTGCAACATAGTTCTGATAATGTCCCAGGGAGAGTCATTTTTTATGTGAAGAAACCTGTTTTTTAACTCCACAGAAAATTTACATTGCTGACAAAGACATGTTGTAGCACTGCATTGACCTGATTCCAGATTATTGTTGATTGCACAAGATAAATATGACAAGTATGCAAAAACAGTGAGGATATTAAAGAAACATACACACAGGAAGCACAAACTCTCAAAGCATGTTAACTGATGCCAAATTATTTTTGACCATTAAATGTTTCTTCACTATTTTTATTGGGGCAACTTTTGGGTCTGGAGTGAGAAAACCTATCACATATTTTACAAGACAAAAAACAAATTCTGAAAAAAACAGACACGTTTTTTTACACCTTGTCCGTTAATCATCTTGTGACTTCTCATATTCATCTTGTGATGCACAGGTGGAGATCTGGTGGATCAAGCAAACACAGTCATAAATTCCTGCCCGGGTCGAAAGAATTGATTTTGACCATAGCTTGGTGTTTCTCACAACTTGCAGAAGTTTTCAGAGGAAGGAAACACCTGACACCATTCCAGTTCTCTTCATGTTTACTGTTGTGTGCAAAACCTTCATGCTTTTTTTGATCAGCTTCAAGTTGCTTTCACATTGCTAGTGATAAGAACAACACTCACCACTGCATTTACAGTAAGAATCTCCCTGACTGACAGGTACAGCCGGACTTTTTGTGTATGAGAAATGCTCCAGACTGCGCTCACTGTGATTGGCTGTTGCCTCAGGATCATACCAAACATGATTTACTGTAAACATCAGTCAACCTAAAATTAAATCCCTTAAACAACTCTCTGGAAATTCAAGACTATCCTAGTTATTTACTACATTCTTCCATGTAGCTGCTTATCTAAGCTGCTTGTTTTGATAAATTATTTATTTTGTTGTGTACCCATAAACAGGACATTCCTGTGGAAAAAGCATGCATGCTAAACCAGCCTCCATTGTGTAAATAAAGGTTTGAAAAAGGCTCCAGGATGTAGGTAATAGTATGATTCAGAAGAAGAGAGTATATAAACAAGGGGGGGCAGATTAAGGCTGCTGTAAATATAATGGAATCCAAAATTACAACAGTGCAACATGGGAGATATGTCAGGATGAAAATATTGAATCATGAATTGCAGCATGCGGTCAGGTTTGAAATGAGCAATGGACTAAAGTCTGGCTAATTTACAAACATATACATCAGTGAGAAAAAGCATTTAACTCATGACCATGGCCATATTTCTACAAGTGAAACTCCTGCCACTGACGCCGTCGTGACGGGTCCATATGGAGGACCCCTCTCTTTTATGGTGTTGTTGACAAAATGCCTTTAAGACCTGTTATTACTGCTTCCTGCCCTGCAGACAGGGGAACTCAGCAACCTTTTTTTTTCTCTCCCTCTTCTCCACAGAGATCAGACCTGACTGCACTGAGGCCAAACCATAACACTCTGCTGTCATCCTGCACGCACGGAGAGGAGAAGACGTCAGGTTTTGACTGCAAGGTCATGACTGCCTCCAGTGCTGCTGAGCAGACAAAAATAATAAAAGGTGATGATAGTAATTTCTACAACGTAGGAGCAGCTACCGGGCTAATTACAGTTACAGGTCAGTTCCTGTGCGAGCGTAAAATAGCCATTTTCTTAATTACAACATAAGTGTCATTGGTCCTGATGATTTCGTGGAAATGGCGTGCATGTGCGCGCGTGTGAAGGTGGTTGCACATGTAGTTGCAAACAAGTGTAGATTTACTTAAACTTCATTCATAAAGTAAGGTTCGATAAGCATTTATTTTGGAGGAAAGTGACTCACCCCGCTGCAAAGTCTGCACAAAAAAACACTTGCAAACTTGTGTGCAAATATGTGAGCATGCGTTGGCTGTGTGTGTTGCAGGGGTTAGGGGAGTCACTTGCAGCAGGAGAAAGAATGAAAAAATTCATCACTTATTCTTTTAAAATGCTGGAGAATAAATCATTTCCCCAGCGTGCAACAAGTTCAACCAACCCGATTCATTCTGCACACAACTACAAAAGTTTACAAACCAGTGAAAAAAAGTTTCTCTCCTGTTTGGTTCGACTTTGCATCAAGTAAAAGGTGAAAAAAAACATGCATCCTTAAACTCACCGGTGCCACTTTGTACCTGCTGGACCCCCGCAGTGGAAAACAAAGCGTGCTCGGGAGGCACTGCAGCGCAAAGACGCAGTAGCACACGATTACAGAAGTCCGCATCCTCACCGCCGTTGGGAGCTGTGGTGGTGCACAGACAGGCTGGTTTTAGCGCAGCTGAGTGCGGTGCGCAATGCCGGGAGTCACACGGCTTCAGGATCCGTGGTGACTTCTCTTTAAATAGACTCTGATTTCTTTGTTCTCCGAAGGTTTTTTTCCTCCACATACTACACTCTTTTTTACAGCCCAAGGCTGATAATACCATTCGCTACCACGTGACTCTTAACCCTTTCTTTGCCGCGTGGTCAACTCAAAACAGATGATGATAGCTTTGCGTTTTTCTCCCACCTGTGGTTTTTGTTGTAATAATGTCCAATAAACCCGATATTACTCATTTTGAGGAAAACATTGAACACACGCCTACAAAATGATCCCTTATTAAACACCAGAGACCCAGCGTGTACAGGCAGGCACACTCCAGCACCTATGCGAATATTATAGGATTATTGTAAGAGTATTACACAAATTGAAATCCTGTTCATGAGAAAAAAAAAGTTAGTCACTGTTATCCACAAGAAACCCTATGCATATTTGTTATTTAAAAAACTTTGATTTTTATTTTTCATGGAGCAAAACAGAGAAATAGCCATTCATTTAAAATTAATAATGTCATAAATCAAAATCGCCACGTTCCTCAGAAAACTTTGACCACACATGAGATAAGAAAAAAAAACTCCTTTTCTTCCATTTTTTTTCCATTTTATCATTTATTAAACATGCAATGTGTAATTTCTGCCCCCAGATGATTCTTAATCAAAACAATGAAAACAAAAGACTTAGCTGGATGACATTGTGAAGTGGTGTGGGATCATGAGATTTGTTTATTTCGTTGTTAAACAGCCACCAGGTGGCGAAAGGAGTAACAAAAGTGATTTTTTAAATGAATTCTTAGAGTATCTGCTGATTTGGAATCCAAACTTCCTGATAGACAGAAAATCTCACAAATTCACAGAAAAAAATAGAGGACATCATCTCTGTGTTTTAGATATTTTGAGATTTATGCTTAACGCTAACAGTCACTATCACTGTCTGCAACATTTTGCACTTTTTCAGTGTTTCGCACTTACGACAAAGATGCATTAAATTGAATAAGTTGAAGGACCAGAGCCAGAGACATCTTTTTTATGGTTTATATCATAATAGCCAGGGAGATGGGGGGAACAGAGAAGGACCACTCTGCTGCTCGCTCTGCTGAGATAGACTGTTACATCATCAGTTGCCTCACAGCAAAACAACCAATCACAGCAGCTTACAGGAAAAGTTTCTGTAAAAGTTTCTGAGCAGACTTTGCTTGTTTTTCCTGTGTCTGCTGAGGTTCCCTCCGGGTGCTCTGACTTCCTCCCACAGTTCATATCATGCAGGTTAGATGATTTAGAGACTCTGAATTGCCTTATGGTGAAAATATTACAGGGATATCTTGTCTCTGTCAGCTGTGTGATGAAGTGGCAATCAATCCAGTGAGCATAATGCCGCCCACACTGAAAAATGAAATTTGATAGGTAAGATCATTAAAGGAGTGGAGGAAGAGTCAGAGGTTTCATAAAACTTGCTGACTAATGATATTTTTAATTATGTTAATGCTAATTTTCAGCATTATCTCTTGGCATAAGCTGCATATTTTCAAAAAAATAGATCAAAAATGTAATGTTTTAACATGTTTGACTCATTTTATGTGGTCATCTGCTGTGTTAGCTGCAGTGATCTGTGGAGCAGATCAAGCGGGGTCTGTTAGTGTGCCTGGATGCTGTGGAGCTTGCTACCCCCACAGAGGCTTATTTAGCTTTTCAACTCTGAAAATGTTAAGGCACTTTACCTAATTTTTCATTTGTCTGCACTGACAAAATTTCATTTTCAAAACCGCAAACATTAGAAATCTACATGGATGATTAATTGTGTAAAAAAAACTCTCAAAAAGATTAAATTACGTCACTCCTCTTATCTGTCAACCTTTTTAATTCCTCACATTCTTCTTCAATGTCTAGACTTGGTGTCTACAGTATATTACAATGCAACATAACTACTGACAGCTTATTCAGGTGTTCAGGAGGTGTCTTATGCTAGTGTTGGCCATTGTTCTGTGTAGAGTCTCTAGCCTGCAGGCTACAAAAGTCTGGCAAGCTCACTACTTTTAAATGTCACACACCGCCAATTTTTTAAAAGAAATTCTGTACACATGTAGTCTTTGGACTTAAATGACATTGACTTGCTTGACAATATCTCACAGCTTTCCCTGGAGCCATAAAAGGCTTTAAGTAGCTTTTTTTTTTTAAAGTTTCATAGTTGTACTCCCTAACACCTTGAAAATGACTTTTCTGTGTAAAATTTGTGCATTTTTTTGTTTAAGTGCAGAGCTGGAGTCAGAGGATTAGCTTAGTCAAGCATAAAATCTAGAAGCAAAGTGACCTTGTTCACTAAATAAAATACACCCACTGACAGCCCTTAAGCCGTTTAATTAACAGGTTGTATCTCTTTGGATACACAAGTTAAGTTGTAAAAGTGACCACTTGTGGTTTTAGTTTGCTAGCCAACCAACTGAGACACTGCAAAGATGTTCTCAGCAGATGGATAAATTGTTGTATATCAAGCTCCAGCATATACCCCCTCCCAAAACCACATCATTTCTTTTTACATCTATATTTTTCTACGTCTATTTCATCAACAAGAAATAACGTGATTATTTATGTGATTGTTGATGAGCTATAGATGTGTTTGAAAGCAGATAGCTGGGCTGTGATACCAGCCTGAACATGACCAGGCTGTTTCCAGTCTGAGAGGGCTGACCACCCCCTCACTTTATCTAAGAACTTAATTTACTTAAGGATTGATATTGATCAATCTTCTCATTTTAAATCCCAGGAATACAAATAGATGAATCTGATGTACTTAAATGTGTTGTTTTTATGGAAGAAGTGTGTGATGAAAAAAAAGAATAAAGCTTGGAACAAAAGAAAAATCTTAGAGGGGAGGAATCGGTTGATTTATTTTTGCAGCTGTAAGATAAAACGCACAAACCCCACGATGGAGGTTTCTGACCCACCTCCGTCCCTTTGTGTAGGAAAACTCTGCGTGAGTCGGTTTGAGATCATTTCTATAATTACAACCACTAATAGCAGTAAAGAATTTAGCAGAGCTTTCCTGTGTAATGGCTGTCAGGTTTCTGAAGCTATTTGACCATAAAAAAGGGCTCTAATAAACTCTGATTGCCTGACAAGGAATTGCAAGCTCTGCACCACATCAGTGCTGTTATCTTATAAGTGTAATGAAAGAGAAAAAGGAAAGACTTTATAAGAAAGTTACACTACTTATTTCTGGACAGGACACTATAATCAATGTTACTGGATACAGATGTATCACATACAGAGGCCAATTAGAGGTAAAGCTGACACTGGATCGGTCAGATGTCAATGAATTGTGGCCGTCACCCTCTAATTTAAGCTGTTTGTGTGATGGATGATACAGACACACACAATAGGCTATAGTGACACAGTCCCATGCGTCTACAGTCAGAATAAAAAAATTTGTCTCCATTTTAAACTGTTATATAGCTCACATAATATACAGACTCACAATCAAATAAAATTGATCATTTTAAGTTTGCCTTTATTAATTTGATGATTATTTTTTGGACAATAATAATCTAAATAATAATATATAACAATAAGAGCTACCAAAGAACAACTTTCAGTACAACATGGGTACTCCTAGTGTTTAGGGAACAGGAATGGTTCAGTCTTTTAAGAAATACATTTATTTGCTTTCTTGCCAAGAGCCAGATGAAGAGATTGATAACTATCTCAAATCTGTGTGTTGTAGACAGAGTTGGAGCCTGGACATTAACTTAGCTTACCATAAAGACTGGAAGCAGAGGGAAACAATTTTACTGGCTCCATCTGAAATGTATAAGTAAAACTCATATATTAACATTTTATGTCACGTTTGTTGAAGTCATACAATTGGAAATGTGAAAAAGAAGCTGTGGACGATGGTGCTACACCTGAAAACTTCACTGACAAGACTTCAGGATGTGCTTCTGTGCTTAAAAGGTGTTGGTAGACATATATTTTCACTTTTGTCAGATCAGGCTAAAGGTCTCCATCTGCTTTCAGTTATGCTAAGCTAGGCCAACCACCACTTAGTCGTCTGAAGTTAATGCAAAGACATAAAGAAGGAAAACTGCATTTTCCCAAATGCTAAAATATTCCTCTAAGGGTTCAATTATACCACAAATTTTTCATGTAGAAGTTTCTATGTGACTTGTTGGTCAGTAAGTTAGCTGTCAGGTTATCAAACCACACTCAGCAATAATCAGTAACACTTAAAAGCTCAATGAAATTCTAAAATTGTGCTTTCATGCAAAGGTCTGGGTATAATGAATAATTACCACCAGTTAATAAAAAAGTTGTCATTTATATTTCATAATTTTTTCATTCTTTTGTTGTTCAAGTTTGCTGGTTCACTCACTCCAAAAACTGTAGAACCATCTCTCCTCTTTAAGATTGAGCTCAACCAATGAGATCGTGTCTCTTTCAGTCATCTGACAAAGGTTTGAAACTGAGATCTGCTGTGTTTTGATCACGCTCTATATATTTTTATTGTGTTTGAGAGGAGAGTGTTCTTGCTCTTCAAGTCTGCTATTTGACTTTGAACTTTCCACTAACTCTTTATTGTGTCAAGTTAGCAGACTTTCACTCTTGAATCTCTGAAGTAACTTTAAATATATTTATATAAATATATAAACAAGCCATCTCAAGTTCCCTACAGATGGTCTCAATGCATTTTCCTCCTCAGTGCTTTTTACAAGCGGTGGCTGTGGCCCAACACATGACAACAGCTCTCAATTGGATAGAAATATTCTTCTAAAACAGGACACCAATCACTGTTAAGTTCAGTTAGTATTTGTGTAGAGATAGTGCTGGAAAAGCTAAAGAAAGCTTACTGGAGTTTTACATAGCATGCTGATTAGGGCAGAATGATGTAATTCGAAGTACAGTTTTAGTTCTTTGACATGAGGTTAATGAGTAAAAGGATACTGGAAACTACAGAGGCAGCAGCTGTGCAAGTTCAAATGGCAGCATCCATAGCTAAGTGATAACAAATGTGAAATCAGCAGAGAACTGAGTTTATTTCATGAAAACTAGATGCAGGATCCAAGAAAGAGCAAATTTTATTTTGGCGACCTTGATCATCACAGCTTCAGTCTCAGTCAGTGACTGTATAAAATGGACGATGTGACAGCTCCTCAGAAGTAAAGCTAAGACATCTTGCTCACCTCCTGGTGTCTGGCAGAGATAAAAGTTATAAATCCTGCCCCCTGAATGTTACTTAGCAGACACTGGCTCCAAATAAATAACGTCAGTGCTGAAGATGACAAGCCTATGTCAGGGATAGTTTGGCTGTATTGTATACAGCAGACTGGAGACGCATGAGTCATCTTTATTTACAGTCATTGATCTCATTTGCCAAAATTTAGAATGTAACACAACCTTCAAAGGAATAATGGATGAAATTACAGATGTTACATTCATGTCTACCCATGTAATAAGCACACTTTCAGGATGGCAGTAGCCTATTGGTTGCTTTATGGGTCCCCAGAAAAACAGGCCATCTCACCAACGATATCTACAACATCTCTATCTACCTACTCTCTTTGTTACCACAGGTTTTGATTGTGAACAACTTGAATGGATGCTTATATGTGCACAGTGTCACCTTCATGTACTTCTACTTGTCTGCATTGACAGACACATTTGACTTGTCACGTTATGCTAACACAATACAGATTTAACAAGTTACAAAAATGTGAAAAATAGGGAAATAGAGCCAGGAGTCTGGAGTACACCAGAGTGTAACATGCTGCACCACATGAATAATGTTTATCCTCTGCTTTAGCACGTGCACTGATCCATTCATGAAAACTGACTGCAAAGTTATAAATTGAAAGGTTTTTTTAAACATTAAGTACTAACATACTTTTGTTCATACTGCTTTGTATTTTAGGGTCAAACCCTTTATGTATACATTAACTATTCATTCTATGTACAAGTTTTATTATTTAAAAAATGACAGAAATTCATATCGACATAATAATTATCCCAGTAAGAGACCTGCATGCTAGTTCCAGGCCTACATTCTGTCCTTGTTTTATCATCTCTTTGTCCAGGTGAAATCAAGCTGAAGTTGTTTTCAGATGAAAAGATTTCGTAGTTTCCATCTGGCCCTGATGCAGCAGCTGTTGGTCTGATATGAATGGATCATAATGGAGAACACTGCTTTCCTTTTGGTGAAAATTCAAAAACCATAAAAGAGTCACACAACAAAAGTGCACAGCGTGGCATTCCAGTGAGCTCATGGTGAGTCGGTGCATGTGTGTGTGATGGGGGTTGTTTATTCAAAGGACTTGACTTGAAGGGTTAACCCTCGCTAAACCTTGCTTACACTGCCTGTGTTAACTACTTCGCTCACTCACCCTGATAAAATTTAAAATCTGCTCATGAAGTTAATTTAAAGACTTCGGGTAAAATATTGGAGAGAAAAAAAGCTTGTTTCTGAAAGTTTCATAATTTAACTCCTCGACCAGCATCACAATATTGATCACACATATATATAGATGTTTGTGCAATATGATCAATTTTGATCATATCGCACAAACATCTGCCATCATCTATATTCTGTAAACAAAACATGCAGCATGCTTTTTACATCATATCATGCCTCCTGCAAGCTCTACCAAGGCGCCGCTCCTTGCCTTAACTCAATAGAATATTTACAGTATGTGACATTTGACATGGACCATCCCCTAGTTGTGCGCTACATATGTGAAAGGACAGCTCCTGACGATGTCCAGACCTGAGCTTGCGGAAACAGTATGGAGTTCATATGTAAAAACAACCAGTATAGTATCAGTATACAGATCGTGGTGGGCTGAATTTGGAAGGTTTACTGTTATTTCAGTGTGTCAGTAACATATTCAGTTAACATTCAGTCTAACATAAATATCAAATTGAACTTATGTAGCAGCCAACAGGCAATTAGCTTAGCTAAGACAAAGGGGAAACAGCACAACCAGCCAGCCTGTTTCACAATACCTCTAGAGCTCAATCATTATTATGTCATATCTTGTTTGTGTATTAAATTTCTATTGTACTGACCTTGTCCTGTAATGCTTGAAAGGAAATGAACAAGCATATTTTCCAAAATGTTGTATGATAAATCTAGGGGTTTTTGACTCAACTTTACAAAATCAACACTGGAAACTTGGCTGACTCTACACCAATGTTTTAACAGTCCAGTATGTGTAACTTAGTGGCATCTAGTGGTGAAGTTTGAGATTGCACTCAATTGAATATCTCCCCTTTCCTCCACTGTAAGCACGCAGAAGAGAAGCTAAAGTGACAGCAAAACTAGCAAAAAAGCGAGAGGCCCTCTTTAGAGCCATTGTTTGGTTTGTCTGCGCTGGGCTACAATAGAAACATTGCAGAGCAATATGGCTGACTTTGTGGAAAAGGACCCGCTCACTCTGTAGATAAAAAAGGCTCATTCTAAGGTAATGAAAACACATTCTTTTTGCCAGGGGATTATACATGAATGAAAGCACAGGCTACTTATCACTGCATATATAATCCAATTCAACCATACTTTATGTAACTTGTTAACTTAAAAACCTTCTCAAGCCCAAAGACTGAAATTATACCTTCAAAAAGATTGCCACAGATTAACCTTCCCGGGGCATTTGGAAAAGACTGACTTGTTCTCGACCAAAAAGACAAAATTTTAAAGTTTGACTCCACTTGAAATAGTGTTACATAGCGTACCACTGATAGGAAAAGTTTCAACTTGGCCTCATATCACAGAATTGCCCTCATGGTTACTGAAAGGTGTTATCTTGCTTTTCAGAAAATGTTTCCTGTATTTTACAGTGAAATGGCTGGACATTATTCTCTTCCTCTGAAGAAAGAAAATGAGCTCTAATATCTTCAGCTTTGCATATGTAACTTATTAGTTGTAAATAACCTAAAAAGACTCCAAAATGATCCTTTAATGAACAATACTGTCTTTATTCATTTTATTTTTAATTTTTAAAAATTTTTTTGGTGAGCAAATCAAAAAATGAGTCCCACTGTTCTTAAGTTGTGACCCTCAGTCACCAGCTTTAATCAATTGGTCCCTGGAGATGAAAACCTTATAAAACAAATGAAGATCATGTGATATAATTCACTTGTCGAGGACTTCTGCTTAAAGGACCTGTACTGGATGCTGCGTTTTCCAAGCTTAACAATGTACTTTGAACCTCAACTTTAAGCCAACATGGTTAAGAAGTCTTTGAAGTAATCTAAGAAAAAAAGGAAAATTTAACCGTTGTTACAATTCCACAACTACTGTGTAAATCCACTCACTAATGATGCTCATGTGATTGAAAGCTTCAGAGTAGTTTCAAAATAGTGGTGAGATTGTTTGCTCTCAAAGATAAATAGATTAATTTTAACAAAAGCCATATAATTCCTTAAAACAACTGGAAATGGTAATATGGCCTCCCTTAAAGAGCAGGAAATAACACAGCTGTTACGAACTATTTTAATTAAGTGGATTAATCAACATTTAGTGCACTAGTGAGTGTTTGGAGGAGCCAGACAGTGTTTGTGGGATTGGCTCATGATAAACCACAATGATTATGTTCATGACAATGAAGGATATAGCTAGTGCTACAGTGTAGCTCCCAGATGTGTTCCTAGTAGTTTTGAGATAACAATTGAGCTTGCTGAGGAATAACATATATTCAGTTGCACACACTATGTTTGCTAGTTTACATTCAGCGCTGGTTTGGGTCTTTTAATGAGATTTCTTGGCTCCAAGATAAAAACAGAGTATCAACAAACCACTGGCATCTAGTATCCAGTGGCTGTTTATTGTTGCAGGGTGGTCTGGTTGAAAATATTGTCAGGTCAAAGAGAAGGTCACAGGTCTGATCGCTGCCACGACTGATGGGTCCATCAACCGCCATGTGTCCCTGAGCCAAACACTGAACCATTGTGTGAGAGCTTGGTGTATAAATCTCAATCGTGGACAGAAAAGTAGCCTTTCTTTTAACGACAACATCCAGCAATAAAACTCTGACATGTGATATATAAGTGAGGGCTGGAACATCTAATGTGTATAATCTTGGCAATAGCTTCATATCTGGCAAACTGGCTCACTTACAAAATCTCTCTCAGATCAACCGTTTCTCATGGCAGCGATACTCTGCCCAACATCCTCAACAAATGGCTTGAGTCAAATCATACCCTTCCTGTCATTACAATACCCCCCTGTTCAAAGTGAAACACTGGCCCTGAACAAAGTTTAGCCTAAATCTGCTGCCTGAGAGATCCACTTTTCATACGGCTGGTTACGGGTTCGTGTCAGACACACTTCTAAAAACAAAGACCACATGTGTCCATTTAATGCAAACCAGACGTGTGGATGGAAGCGACCCGCCTCCAGCTGCCTGCTTCCCCTGTCTGGCCTTATGGAGGACCATGAAATATGGCTCTGGAGGGGGCTGGGGGGGGGGGAAGCAGTGGTGGTTATTAGTGGGTTTGAAGGCATTAACCCTCATTCTCTCCCTTTGGAGTGACCCCGGCTGACCCCTTGCAGGCCTCGTCACAACAAAAGGGCCAAAGAGTTAAAGGCTGAAAGAGGGGAGATCAAAACAGAGCCAGCAACACGTACTGCTACTACTAATCTTGGGTTTTCATTTAAGGATGTCCAGCCCCAGCATCCTTTGTGGTTGAATAATGAGTTTTCCTGCTTTGAATTTATGCCAGCAAACGTGAATTTGCTGCAGTTCCTGTGATATAAAGACATTTTCTGTTGTTGTGTTCTGGAGTTTTCATTGCCAACACGGTTGAAATATTTTGCATTTCAAAGCAATTCTACTTCAGGGACTTTAAGCCAAATTTAACTGTGGCATAAAGATAAAATACCTGCAGCTGGTCCAGAAATCTCACACACTTTTTAGGAGGGATTTGCAGTTTTATGGTGGGTTTATATGCTCAAATGGTAATTCTACCTTTGTTGGTATAATTATAACATTTAACACATGCAAAATATTTAAACATTTAACAGGTTTCCTTACACAAGTTTATTCTTTTACCACAATATATAAGTGAGGGGAACAACTTTTTTTTGAGAATTTGACAGATTAATCCAAACTTGAGGTCTGCTTGTTAGCTTCTCTGGAACTTTCAACCATACAATGCGCTCTTTATCAAAGACTAGAGTTTATTGAGTAATCATAGAGATGGAGCTGTGGACATGTAACTCAATAGCTTTTCTGATTTCAGGCATTGCAGATTTGTGACTTATTTGCCAGCATGTGTATAACATTTTTAGTCTTACTGTTTCCCCAGTCAAGGACAAACTTTCATACTTCATTGAAGAAGAACTAATTCTGCTCAGACAGATACACATTTGACAAATGATTGTTTTTTGGTTTTTTTTAGTGTATCAAACATGTTTTTGCAATTATCAATAGAACACACATTTTTTCTTTTTTAAAAATTTTTTATCATGAATTGCCCTTATTTCTTTTAGACCGTACTGTCCAGTGCTGCCAGCAAGTTCAGCAAACCAGATGGTCAGCTGTGGGTCTTAATCAGAGATGGATCCCTCTTGGTAATTCTGAAAAATGCTCATACAGAGAGATGTGCTGGTTCAGAGCCTGAAGGGAGAGCACTGATTGAGAGAAAAGAATGTCCTCATCATTGCAGACACACAGAGGTTGGTTAGTACAAATTATGACTTTTCACAAAAGTGGTTCTCAGTTCAATTGTTTGATATATCCTTAGTGATTAAGTTGTCAAGCTTTAGTTTAACAAAGAGTTCAGGCAGAAAGAAAGAATTGTACGTTTAACATGAGTTCAAGCTGATCCAGAAGTTAAATAAGGTCATCATCATCGTTTTTTTTCCTTTGAGCTAAAGACACAACAAATCAACTCAACAGCAAAAATAACTACACACAACAATTACACAATTCTTTGTGTAAAACCCAATCCTGATTTACAAATGTACAATTAGAATGAAACATATAATAAAGCATACCAAGTGTTAACGTCAGTGAAGAATGTTTCAGTGAAAGAAATTTGAAAAACACAATGTGGTTTGGAAGAAACGATGTCATACAGGAGCATTATTAATGCTGTTGTTCTTCAATGCAAACCAAATTTTACTGCTTTGTGAACTACTACTTAGAAAATTAGTGCTGCAATAAATACTTTGACAATCATGTCACTTGTAAAGGTGTCATATTAATATAGCAGAGAGGAAAGCAGAATATTTGCTTAGAATTATAAAGAAGCATAATATGGGAGTACTCAAGTAAAGTACAAATATTGAAAAAAAAATAAAGGTGTTGCACTTAATGACATTCCACCCCTGCTCATCACTTTTGGACTGTTAGGAAAAAAAGTTGCTCGGTCTTTATGTCACAGTAAATTTCTTTATTTAGCTCAGATGTAAATTTGTAGTGACCTTTTGTTGGTATTTTCTTTTAATCTTTTAAGGAGGTGGTCTAAGATTTTCTCCTCTAATATTTAGATTCAAGTAGCTCTGTAAGTATCCAACAGTGACATCAACCATCCCATTCTTTCTCAGCATCGTAGTGTTAAAGGGTTGAGGAAATTTAAAAAAAAGTCAGTCTGCTTAACTGACCCAGCGGCCTTCTTTCTCTTTTTCTGAATTTGTGAGAGAGTTTCTGTCTCAGAGCCATATCTGTGTCATCTGCTCTGTAAACACAAGGATATTACACCAGCAGGGGTGATTCCACCATGTAGATATGAACATGAACTGATGTGAACTTCACAGAGCGATCACAAACTTATTGGCCTTTATTGACCTCTGTTGGTGATTAGGAAGAACTGCAGCAACGAAAAATAACTGCATGGAGGACAGCTCACACTCACGTACGTATAGTAAAATATTTTTTTTACATTTTTTCTCAGTCTAAAGTGTTTTGTATAACATTTTAAACATGTCTGCAGAGGATTTTTAAAGATTCCTTTATTTTCTGTCCCCAACCCAAAATCTCAATGAGGAATTGCAAATAAAGTGAAATAATTAATTGCTATGGCTAAATTAAACTGTATTGCTTGATTTATTCTATAAAATATTCGTCTCCTCAAAGATTGCTGACCAACCTGGCTTAAAATAACAAATTAAAGAGACACATTCACTACACCTAATTCCAGTGGCGTTTGGTCAGTGGAGGGCAGTATGGTGCCGCTGACCACTCCCTTCAAGAAGAGGAACCACAATGGCTTTTGTAAATCAGACTTTCAAAACAGGGGGACAAGAAAATGGCAGCTTACCCTTTAAACTTCAGTGCTTTTTACAAAATGTGTAGCATTTTATTTATAAGTCAGACCTATCTCATGGTTGACATTTTGACTCACCAGGTGTGACATCAATATTACATTTATATAAAGAGTATAACATTAGTAATGATGACTTTCCTTGTAGCTGTGATAGGCAGCCTGACCAGCAGACTGAACTGTTATTTTGTTTAACTGTTTTCATTCAGTCTGACAGTCTTGTTTACTGATTTCTATTTTGTTTCATTGTGCTCTAACCAATCAAGAATGAGAAAAATCATCCCTCAGACATCATTTTCAGTCAACACAGAAGCTGTGGTAACATTACTTATACCAGAAGAATGATGCCACACAGCTTCAGATCAGCAGGTCTAAACATTGTTGCAGAGGCCCAGCAAAAATGAATTATATTGCACTCCTCCCAACTTTGGAGCAGAATGACAACCTCGGGGTCTTGAAAGACAATATTAAAATACTCAATATGCAAATATGTTCCCCTGGAGTCTACTGTGAATGTTGCTGCATATGAAAATATACATTAAACATCATTTAGATCAGTCAACTCAATGCTTTGTTCATTTTTAGAATATATTTCAGCTATAAACTATTATTTTTTATTATTAGTCAGGATAAAACAATAAAATGTAAGCCAGTCAAAAGGAACAGGCTCCCAAAGTCTATAAGTGTTCAATGCATACAGATATACCATTGATACATTGTAAAAAAATAACAAAAAGATTAAATAATTATGATAAGCTTCATAATAGCACTTGTTAAAGCTAGAGTTTACACAGTACTACACAGAAAAACAACCGCACACAACACATACAATATACACACCACAATTTCACTAATGCATAATAAAGTTAGAGAAGTAATAATAACTGAAAAAAAGCGGTACCATATGAGCAGACCCTAAACGCAGCATTACCTAGTATCAACTAACGGTAGTTAATGAAACCCTTATGTTTCTGTTAATTTTCTTTTAAACTACCTCGAAAGAAGCATTAAAAAGCAGTAAGAAAGAACAGAAAGTTAAACTTTACAGTTTAAACACAAAAAATATAATATGGCGGGTATATCTTTTGCGGACATCAACGAGAAATCGTTGTATTTGAAACAAATCCAGTATTTGGATGAGCAGCTGGAGAGGTAAGACAGTATGCAGACCTACAACTTCTCATAATATTTTCTTTATACAAAGAATGAAAAATGTCGTTAAATACAGTAAGACTTCAGTTTTTGTTTTCTAAACTTGGAATCTACAACTATAACATTTAGCTAACTACAACTGTAAGGTTAGTTAGCTAGCCATTAACGTTAGCCAAAATGTGATGTTAGCTATGTTAGCATTAGCAGCAGTGTGTGCCACATTTAAACGGTTCTTTAACTGACAGATTTTGACATCATGAACACTGCCACGATGTTAAATGTCTTTGTAAATAACAAATAATAAGAAAATATTTTTTAATAGTATTTATATTTAATGTTTATTAATTTATTTGGTCTTAATATTTGTTTTAGCTATAATTAAAGCTCTTAAAAACCATCTTGACGTTAGGTGTGTTTAAAGCAGCACGGTATTGCAAAAAACATACAACACCAACATTTACTCTGGCATTTCACATAATTTCTAAGTGTGCATAACTAAATGAAAACTGTATTGTATGTGGCACATAGGACTTCAATCATTTACCTTTAGTCTTACTGAAGCAAATGGAATTTATAAATGAATTTCTTTACAATAATTTTTGTATGTGATGCACACAGTATTTGCACTCTACAAACTAGATTATCATGTATAACCTTTAAGCCCTTCTTCCTCTTGCAGCTGTCAACTTAAACGTGAAAAGCTGGAGAATGAGAACAAGGACCTCACCTCTCGGTACAGCATGCTGGAGAAGGACAAGAGAGACACCACAGAGCACCTGAAACGTTCCTTGGCTGCAAAAGAGTTGGAGGTGGACGAGCTGCAGAGTCAACAGCAGGCTATCAAAATGGGAGGACGGGCCCTGAAGCTGCAACACAGCGAGCAGATGCAGGTGCTGCAGGAGCGGATACTGGAACTTCGCTCTGTGAACATGAAGCATGGTGAGCCAGTGTGTTCACAGACAAATGTTTCCAAGTCAGTATTTTGATCATTCGCCTTTCGGTCTCTGAAAGTGTATTGAATTCGTGCCACTTCAGGTGATGGAGACAATCAAGTATTTAGCATTTTACTTTGACAAAGACCTTTAACAAATACACAATGTAAACAATTGCTCGCAATTAGTTTTTTGTAGATGAACAAATTGATTAAGTCACTTTAAGAACAGAAAGATTAGAATACTGAAATGGTTCAGACTTAGTTTATGATGTCAGCTTTGTGGGACTGTTTAATCAAGTGTATGAGGGAAGAACATGTCAAGTAGTTCTTTTGACTTTGACAGTCCAGAGAAACAAGATACCAAGATGGAAAATGGATCTTTCATCTCATTTGACCTGTAACAGCAGTAAATTTATTTCAAGACTTCTGTAAAATCACCATTAAATACAACTAGACTGGGGAAGCAGATTATCTGCCTCTTGCTGGTTAAATGAAATCTCATTGGGCAGGCCAAAAAGTGTTCAAGGGAGATTTTAGTGTACTCAGACTGGATTCTTGGTGTAAAAGTTCAATATGCTTGAATGTGTCAGGTAAATTAGGATTTATTTCAGACAGCCTGTATTGGACCGTCCCCCTAAACCTGACAGAGGAAAGGTTTGGTGGTAAGGAGTAGCAGATATTGATTCAAGTTATGTGTGAAGTGTACTGTTGAGAGCATCTTCTCCTTGTCTACTCTTCTCTCCACCCCTAAGCAGCAAAGTTTGAGGAACAGGAGGAGCAGCTGAACAAGCTGAGGCAGCAGCTGTCTGGCATGGAGGATGAGGAGTCTCTGGAGAAGCAGCTGGTCAATCAGAGTAAAGAGCATGATGCCGCCATTGAAAACTTGAAGAAAGACGCACAGTTGGAGAGGAAAAAGTAAAAATCTTGACTGAGATTTAAACTGATTTTATTTTCTGATGTTGGCTTTAGGGCTGCTTCAGAATGTTGGTCAGGAAAAAGTTACCTTACCTTAACCTTTCCTCTAACAATAGGATGACAGAAGGGATACAGGAGACAGTGGATAATTGTGTTGAGACAGAGACCTCCATTATTCTTCAGGATGAGAGGGACCAGCACAGAGAACGTTTGGAGCAGACCCAATTCCTGCAGAAAGATAGTGAGACTGTGCAAAAGGAGTTAGTCGACCTTCGAGACAGAAAGAAGGATCTTTGCATTAGGAGGGCTGATCTGAAGAAAGATGTAAGCAAGATTAGCCAGGAGAGCCTAACTTTCATAGAGGTAAGATGACCATTTTTAACAATGGGGCAGAAAAGTGCTATAGTTGTGATTTAGAGAGCATCCAGAATTTAACTGGAGACCACTTGGTCTGCAGCACACTCAGCTATACCCTCACACTGTGCTGTAAATGTGTCTTTTCTCCATTTTGGGACAGGATCTGGTCTTTGTTAGAGTCTAAGAATGAATGCAACTAAAGATAGAGTTATGGAACTATATTCATCCTAAGTGAATTTGTAAAAGTACATTAATCCAACAAGGGTAAGGGTTTTCTGGGGGGGGGGGGGGTGTACTCCCCTTACTTAAGCACAGTCTTATCAGATCAGCCACAAAGCTTAGCTAACCCATTTTCCCTCTTGTATGCAGTCCATTTTCCCACTACTGATCATGTGTCCCTGCTTTAGTCCTCAAATAATACGTCAATTTTTTCCATAGAGTATATTTCTTTCACAGTGTCCAACCACAGAACTGGTCTTGGTTGGTCCCTTTTCAACTAATTTCTAGTGATAGCTTTTTTAGATGCAAGCATCAGGATTTTGAAAAGACAGATGTCTTCTTTTTAGATGATGTCACCAGGTATTAATCTCAGTTATATAACCTGGGGGTCACTGGGAATCCCATGGCAAAAATACCTTTTCCAGAATCCGAATAATCCTCTCCCAGAATGTTTCCATTCATATACATGACAAAAAACTATGTGTCGGTGATTTGCATTCGTCTGCCCACACTGTCTTCTGCTTTGCTGCTGCTCACCCATTTTTTATTTTTAATAAGTGGAGTAAAAAAAATCTGATTATGTTTTCTCAACCAAACTCACCTTTGAACAACTATGCAGTTTGGAAACAATCCTTGTGGGGATTTGTTCGTAACATTTCAATTAATTGCTGTATCAAAAAATGTCTAAGCTGTAAATGTCTGAACAGGTCCCTATTTTCTGAATTGAATTCTAATTAAAGATCTTGAAACGTTTTAAATCTTTGATCCACTGTGAGTGTTTTTACAGCTATTATTCCTTTTTCACTCCACCACATAAATATTTTATCATACTCTGCAGGTCTACATCTGGGTACACTACCAGTCAAAAGTTTGGACACACCTTCTCATTTAATGTTTTTCCTTTATTTTCATGACTATTTACATAGATTCTCACTGAAGGCATCAAAACTATGAATGAACACATATGGAATTATGTAGTTAACAAAAAAGTGTGAAATAACTCAAAACATGTTTTATATTTTAGATTCTTCAAAATAGCCACTCTTTGCTTTGATTACTGCTTTGCACACTCTTGGCATTTACTTGATGAGCTTCATGAGGTAGCCATCTGAAATGGTTTTCCAACAATCTTGAAGGAGTTCCCAGAGATGCTGAGCACTTGTTGGCCCTTTTGCCTTCACTCTGCGGTCCATCTCATCCCAAAC
>JAQMCX010000047.1:8073871-8173020 GCA_029814765.1 Acanthurus leucopareius
TTAATTCAGGGGAGTTTCCAGGTCAACCGTTGCCACCTTGTTCCAGGAGCAGCAGAGGAATCCTGCTCTTCCCCGCCTAATGCGCCACTGGCGCACGGTGGAAAGCGTATGATAGGGCCCTTAGAGCCTTTCAACTGAACAGAAATTACTTTCAAGGCCAGTGAAGATGTACCAATCCATTTTTTCAGGATTCCATCTTAGATGTTGATTTAATCATTCCTTTTAAGCATGACAGGAAAAAAAAAAACTCACCAAAGCTCGTTCTCACAGGGATGCTGTTTCTGTAAACATCATCAGCCAATAGGTGAAGAGAATACTCTGTGTTGGGTTTCAGGTTGAGGAAGGTGTGTTCCTGCTGTTGGTCTGGCCACAAAAACAGAGCTGAAAGTAGAGAACATTTTTTTCAAGATTTATTGAAAAAAAACCCACCTGCACAGACAGATGTTGAAGGCAAAGTTTGGATAAATATAAGATAATAAAGAAATAATGTTTTAAAATAGTGAGCCAGTAGATTAACCTGAAGCTTTCTAATAACAGTGGAAAAATAGGCAAATGTCACAAGTGTTTTTTATGTCATACCTGTAAACATATGCTTTTAGCAAGAAACTGAAGTTTATATGGACAGTTGTTTATTTACTGCTTTTGACATTAAATGCTTAATTGATAAAACATTGTTACAGCTATAAAGATAATTTTTTATAATACTGTTAGTTGAATTTATAATTAATACAGATACAGATGTTGTGATACAGAAAATTCCTCTTCAAACCTACTTTGTGTCTCTGAGTCTTTCCTCAGCATCACTTTGTATCTGTTCACTCTGATTGATCTAGACTTCCTTTGCCACGCCCACACAACTGTCACAGCTGTTTTGGTCACGCCCACCACCATCAGCTCGTCCACCTCTATTAGAGCTGAGAAAACAGAGAAAATTAATTTTAATATCCTGTAAGACCTCTTTCTGTCCTGAAGAGGAAACAAGATGATGTTTTTGTTCATCTACTGAAAATTCATTTTGTAAATAAAAGGCTGCAATATGTGATGATACCCAATATTCCAGTGAAAAACACAACAGTCCAAAATATTTTCACTCAATACCCAAATAGTACGATCCAGTCTAATCTCAAACATAATGTAGTGTTAAATGCATTGGATGCAGAGGATATGGGGATCAGACTTCAGCTCCCTGTGAGCTCAAGTTAGTAAACACTCTTTACTGTTTTAAGTCTCATCTCAAAACATAGTTTTTTTTCTTTGAGGGGAAATTTTACAATGCTTCCTCAGTCACAGTTGTTCCCATGGGTTCATCATCTTGCTTATTTTACTTTTTTTTTAAACATTTTTTTGTGTATCTACGTCTTTCGTTCTTTTACCCCTCTTCTTAAAAACCTGATGCCAGAGAGACTTCAATCTTGTAGAATTTCTTTCTAACATTTTCTCTTTAGTTTCACCAATCAGACCAGAAAAGTTGTGTTGTTGTATCAGTCCTTCTTTTTGGTGTTCCTCTCCAAAGCATTTAAAACTGATACATAAAAATCCATTTCTTGTCTGGAAACTTACAACTCTAACCCAGAGAAAAGAGCTGATTTTGCTGATATCATCCAAGCCGCATTTCATCATCCATCTGGCACAGTGTTGATTTTGACAGTAATAAAGCTAACTTCAGTATGCTATCTGTGAAGATAAGATCTTTGCTGAGGGTTTAAATGGCAGGTTGCCCTGTATTTTCTGCCCAGATGCAGTCATGATCACCACAGCACACTTTCATCTCTTCTGACTAGGACAGTGTTTACCTCCCTGCTGCAGACTGGCAGGCAGAAACTGAGGGGATCCACACTGCTGGTTGTAGACAGGAAACACACTGATCAGGTAGGACTCATTAGTGTCAACATCTGTAAACACAACACAGCCTCTTAATATTTATTCACCCCAACAAAAGAATGAATCAGGCCTTGAATCAGGAAAAATGAACTAACACGCCACAGAAACATGAAGTGTCAACAGTGCACTTGCTGTTAAATTAGAGACATCTTAACACTGATACAGCCTTTGATTGAAACAGCACAGCCTAAATGTAAGACAAGTGTCTTCTCTGGTATGTTTTCACATTTTTTTTCTAAATGGATAATTCAGAAAATAAATGAGGAGATGAATCTATTCCAACACAGCTGTACCTTGTATGAAAGTGGAGTTATTAAAGCTGTCAACTGTGGTTGAGCGGCTGGTTGATTGACGACTCTCAGGGCGCCACTGTACAGCAAAATGACTGACAGGTGGAGCAGAAGGTGGGGCTGGTGGTTTCCCCCATTGGATGTGAAGGTGTTTCATAGCAGGGAAAGAGCTCGAAACCCACAAGTTTCTCACTGAGGGGAGAGCTGCAAAAAAACAAATCCAGGATGAATGAATAGAACAACATCACTTTGATCTTTATCACCATAATCTAAATGATCATCAACATACCAGCATAATGTTTTAGCTGCCCACTTTTAAAGCCTTTATTACTTAGATGTCTACAAGCAAATTGTCATACCAGATAGCATAACTCAATCTGATTTTCATTTTTTGGAGTCACAGGGGAGAAAGTGTCTGTCTCAGCAGTGAGTGAGTGGGAAGCAGAGCCCCTTAAAGCATTTTGATCTATCATGAGCTCAATATTTGGTAAAATATTATTCAGATTAAGCTGTAACCATACCACTTCAAGATATCTGCAATCTGACACCATCTCATGACCTGCACTGTGTAGATTTGTATCTTTAAAATAACTGCAAGTCAAAACAAGCATTAATCAACTGCTGATTTTCTGTTCACATGCAAAAATCTACGAAGAACATCTGGTGTTGCATTGAGTTTTTATCAGAACATCATGTCACCGCTCTGCTGCTTCCCTTCTGCTCGATAACACAAGCACGCATACTACACAACATGTTGCAGAAGTGGAGAGCACAAGCTTTTCATCTGATGGTGGAAGATTAAAAGTTGATGATCAGAAATGGCAACTTAACAGATAAATATAGTTGCACTTGTGTATGTGTGTACTGGTACTCGTAACATAGTGAGGCTAAGTGAGGACACTGAGAGGAGCAAGTTTTTACTAATAAAGTGAAGACACTTTTGGAAAAGTGGAGACATTTTGTCCTTACAACTTCAACTAACTGTTCAATGGTTAAGACTTGGTTTAAGGGGTAAGTTTTGAATTAGGTTTGGTTTGGGTTAGTATTGTGGTTATAGTTAAGCATTTGGTCTTTATGGTTAAGATTGGGGTAGGTTAAGGGGCTAGGGAATCCATTTTGTATCAATGTGTGTGTGTTATTATATTGGTGTGATAAATATGAGTTTAGTGGAGTAAATTCCTTCTACTTTTTTTTGGTTTTATTTGGTTTCATTTTAGTTTAGTCCCCCAAAATTGGAGTGAACTACCGAGTAAGTGACTTCTTACATGTAATAACTAGTGGTATACTTACCATTGTGTCTCTGTGTGTCAATGCTGAGATATGTGGCTGGTCCGTAACCGGCCATGTTGAAAGCTCTAACTATGACACTGTAGTTACCCTCCTCCATCACCAGGGGTGCTGTCAGCTCTGTGACATTCTGAATTCTACTGTCCTGGTGCTGCTTCTTAACCGGCTCGTAGCTCACTTGATATCCGAGGATAAAATCTCCAGTATCACTGATGTCTAGGTTCTGCACAGAGACACAACATTCACTAAATATTACCAATAGACACAGTTTGGCTAGCATGGGCTTCTCCTTATGAGTATGTGTGTCTGAGTCATCATGGTAAATAGTGGTAAAGTAGACACTGTTTGTGGTGGGAACAACCACAGAAGTAGATATGAGTACTTTTTCAGGTGTTTACAGTCCATCGTTCTGCCTGTGGGCAGATTTTTGTTAACACAATAGCTTAAAAACTGTGCAAGATATATATACGAAATTGCACTGGTGTGAAGCTGAGATACAAACAAAGACAGACTTCTAACACGGGTGTGATTTAAGCAAGGATGCCTGAAGTAGGGAGTAGGGAAGGGGCCATTGTCCTCCCACTTTGTACCTCTGGCACACATTTGTTTTAATTCAGATCAGATCACTGTACCCAGTTTTAATTATAGAGTGCTGCACAAACAACAAGTCCATAGGTCCAGGTATTTCCACTGTACCTTCCACATGAGATGAAGGAGAAAAGATCCACCAGAGGTGGTTTTCTCCACTCTGTACCACACCTCTGGAGGCCTAGAGGGGACTTGCAAAGAAAAAGCACAAAATTAAACCTTTTAAGTTAGCAACAGCTATATGCAGAGAAATCCCCCAAAATTGTCTTATGAGCTCAGTCCCTGGCCTTCAATTTTTTTCTGAATGTAAACTCTTACCCTTGTGCAGTGTCCTCGCTGTGACATCAGTGCTCCAATCGCTCCAGATGCCGGACTCCTCCCTACAGGCCACAGCCACCCTGTAGGTGGTAAATTGCAGGAGGTCTTTTATTTTGTAGGTCAGAGTCTGATCTAGATGTGCAGGGAGAGAATCTGGAACCTGGAAACAAAAATCCATCAGCACGGAAAAAATGCTGACTTCATGTGGTATTTGTGGTAGCTTAAATTATTCAAAGCATTTTGAGCACATTTTCCCATGTCTTTTTCTCAGAAACTCACAAGAAATTCATCCCCAATTTAATTCAGAATTTTTTTTTCTGCGGGGGGATTATTTAGCTCTCTGAACTCCCTCCAAACAGAAATTTCTCATCACTGCAGTTTGGTTGAAGAGCTCCAAATCCAATTTCACCTTAGAATGAGTAAATGATTGGCACTAAAGCAAGGCCAACACTTTAAAAAAAAAAGTGGTTTGAAGGAGTACTTGGGAAAAACTTCAACAAGTAGTTTCACGTTTGTAAAAATAAGATCAGTTGAACCATGCAATTTAAGATATGTTTGTGTATATGTGTGTTCTTGTACTTATTGCCTCATGGGGACCCCATTACATTCTAGGGACTTATCACATCTGTGGACAAGCTAAATACCTAAGGACAAGACAAGCCCCTCGGTGACTGATGTACATCAACAGTGTTCTCTTAAGTAACCATAAGTCTGTTATATGATGCTAACCTGGGTCCATATGTGAGTGTCATTGACTCTGTAGCGAAGTTGACAGTTGCCGTCACTGCTACTTGTCCAAGACACATCAACAGAGTCCACGGTGGAGCCAAGAACATTTAGTACAGGCTGAGAGGGTTTGACTGAGGAAAAGAGACAAGGAAAGGAGACTTCAACTACTCTGTTATAATTTCATGTTTGTCCAGCAGTCAGTCTGTGGATTGTAAATTATCTCATATACACGTAAAAAATTCAATTTGGAAATGAAAGATGAAGACAAAGGCTTGTGATACCCTGATTACAGAGCATAGTGGAGTGGTTAAATTTTTGGGCCACTAACCTGCATCAAATAGAAACACAGTAAGAGTTTGGGACCAGATTTCTCTCCCAGTCATATAATTTTTAATCCGAGCTGTTATGTCAAGGGTGGCTACCGGATTGAAGATTCCTTGACAGGATAATATTTCATCATCACTGAACAAGAAAGAAGAAATAGAAGAAGGCACATCAACACACATATTAAGAACTGTTGCATATATTTTTTTAAATTAGACATCTGGTTGAAAGAAAAAGCAGCAATGTGTTTAATTTTCAAACTTACAGCTCTGACGGACTCTCCATTTGAGAAATATAAAATAAGCTCTTGTTAAAGTTAGAATTTTGCATGTTTACACAGAGCCTATAGTTGGAGTATTACTTCAAAACGTAATATCACTAAGCCATCTTGCTTTGATCAGTGTTTACCTCCTGAAGATTAGTGAGACATCTGACTCAGCGTAGCTGTCTGACTCCTCACTCCACTCACATACCATGGATCTGTCTGATATCTGGTAATAACAGGATATGTTCAGGGTCTCTGCAGGAAAACAAGAAGAGAATCTAGCCTCACCGACAAATGGCAGTCATAAGCAAAGGAAGTCATAGTTATTGCCTTACCATTAGAAACTTAAAAATCCATGACCTAAACTGGCTGAAAAAGGTGGGAGGGCATTTTGATTTTATTTTTAGTACTGGGGAAGGCAAAGTAAAATTAGTTTTTTAGATGAGGGTGAATTTGATGTTTTCATATTTTTTTTTGTTTTTCATTTGTTTGCGTTGTTTGCATTTACGTTTTTTCCCTGACATTTACATAACATTCAGAAAAAACATCTGTGCAACATCCAGGGAAGACATATGAAAACCTTTTACTCTGGCTCCCCTGAGGATATATTCTGGATGTACAAAGATCACATATTTCTGACATTGTTTTTTCTTGCTCAGTGGGTTGTAGATTTTTTAGTCTTACAGTTTTACATGAGGCAAACAGGATGATGGCTTGTTATCTGGTGAAAACGGAATAAGGTGATTTGTCTCCTCCTTAAATGAGGAGGGCTAATCTGAATGTTATCTAGCAGAGGGACCCAGTGCAACCTCTCACTGTGTTAGACTTTGATTGAAGTACAGTCTGATGCATTAATCAAAAGATACTCCTATGTGACATTTTCAGCTACATACAGGTGTCAAGAGCCATCTATATGCTTGTGCTGATCTCTAAAAGTAAAGAGAATCAGGTTTTTGAAAATAAAAAAATAAAAAAAAGGACTTCGTTATGTTGCAATCAAGGGAAAAGAGTTCTGTTGTCTCTGATGCATTTATTTATCCCATTCTGACAAGATCAAAACCATCTTCTGTATCCTCTGCTTCCGTCACAATGTTTGTTTTTTCTTTATCCCACTTTTGATATGGCAATCTGAATTACTCGGAAGGATGCTTTAACTGCCCAGCACTCTGTGTGTAGGGTATAGCTTTTTCTAATCCTTACCTCCCTCCGACCCCCCACCCCATCCCCACCCCACCCCACAAGTGTCAATGCAATCGCCCTAGCCTGCACTGTGTCTATTTACATCCCTGCTTATGGTAAGTTTAAGTCTTCAAGAAATGTCAGATCCTGTTTAGTGTCCCCAGACATGACTGAAACAAGAGTGTGTATGCGAGTGTGCGTACTCACGCTGTATAGATGAAGGATTTCGAGGGCCACAGTCACTGAGATCAGTGACACAAACTTGCTTGTCCTTTTCACACAGCATCAGATCAGAGTACCTCACTGTCACCTCTGACGCCCAAACACACGGAAAACATGACTGACACTCATGAATTACACCAAAACAAATCCTGATGAGTCTGCTTTTTTCCTGGACAAATTAGAAACTAAACTAAGATCAGCCTTTTACTTGGTTGACACACACTCAACCGAACTTGTGACAAGTCACATGTATATATTGTTATATTTTTTTCATTTGCATCTATTTGCAAAAAATCAAATGCTGAAAAACAAATTAAAAGGCAATTTTGAAATAAAACAAAAGCTTGTTCAGAAAACATTTAAGACTAAATCTGAAGTTAAGGACTTTAGGAAATAACTTCAGTCAATTCAAGGTTAATGCACATTTACCCTAACACATATCTAAGAAAGCTCATTTATATTCTAGGCTCAAAAATAATTTAGTCTAGACCTTAAAATAAGCCATATCTGGAAAAACAGCCATTGAGTTTTACATCTGTTGAGTTTTAAATATGTTAGACATGGATTGATTCTTGCAAGAAAGTTTTTCTGTGCAGCTCACCATCAGAAAATACACAGAGGAGGTTCATTGCTGTCCAAGTAACAAGGTGCAGAGTAGAAGACCAAACATCCATCTTGAGTGTTAAAAATGAAAATATATATTCAAAAGATCAACTTGTTGAATCCTTGAATCTTTCTACACCACTTTCTACACCGGTGTCTAAATTACCTACAGACAGTATAAGAAACCCGCAGAGAAATTTTGTTTGGTCTCTGATGTGGTTATGATAAGGAAGTCAGCAGATGAACTCTGTGCCTCCTCAGATGAAGCTGTTGACATATAAGTAATCAGGAAATTGCTTTATGCCCCGAGGAAAAGAGACATCGACTAACACATCAAAGTTGTGTTAAAATTTCAGTTTCTCTGACCTCCATGTCAACACATTACCATAACCCAACCCTGAGATGTGTTGCATGATAGCATGACTACTGTAATTCATTTGAGCGTCCCAGTTAGCCATGATGGTGCACAATGGTTCGCCCTCTATGTAAGGTGGTAAGTTAATATCTGCTGATGCATTGGCTGGGTTAATTTATCAGTGAAGCTGTACAAACATTCATGCTCCCAAAAAGATGAATCTCACGGACTTCTGTGACCCTCCCACTTTTATCTTATGCTACCAACAGGTCAAAATGCCCACCTGTCCGGCACTTTAGTAGGACACCTCTAAAAGGAATGACAGGGAAAAAAACTTTGTACATATAATACAAATTATCGTGGTATGGAAGTATGCATGTTGAATGACTAAAGCCATAGATTACTCAACATACATCAAGCAGGTGGATTTTTTACAGTATGATATGCATGGATACTTTACAGCAGGCTATACAGTGTGCTTATGGTAAGATGCAAGGATATATTTACACAGCCTTGTGTATTTCGCCTTTAAGATGCACAAGGCATTTTTTGCAGGTGAGTAGATGTATTGTTATTACAGGGATCTTGATGCTGCTACACTGTTCTTCAGAGTGATGGACTGTTGGGAGAAACTTTTGTATCTGGTTGTTTTGGTGTACAGTCCTCTGTAGTGCCTACTAGAAGGGAGAAGGTGGAGCAGGTGGTATCGAGGGTGTAATAGGTCTGCAGTGATGATTTTCAAGCTCTGTATGCATGTTAGCATGCTGGCCACAGTTCAGCTGAGTGGGCTTAATCAGATGTACTGTGACGCTGTCATCATGCTGGGTTTGCAAAGATGCTGAGCTGTAAGTTTGCAACAAAACTGAATAGATGCAAAGACCTGATCATGAATGCAATACCGCGGGTATTTCTCTCAATTGTGTGAATCAAATGAGCAGTTTTTGTACAATGTCAACAGTCAGAGCCACTAAATGAACTTACACATGAAAAAAAAACATGTTTTTAAGTGAAGACATTTGCATTCAGCCTTTCCTACGGCAGAAATGGTTTAAATAGATTGACAATAAAGACTCAGGTCAGGTGTTGATCTCAGCTTTACCACAAGCAGTCCACTCTTTGCAGGGATAATGGGTGAGTCTGTGTGCTGGGCTCTAGTAAGGAGCCTCTCAGGGTTGCTATGCTGGTCATGGACCTTACACAATGTGACTTGTGTCACACAAAGGTCATCTCTGTTTTGCACAAGTAAGATCCTACCTGTTTGTTAGGTAACAGCTTCTCCTTTAATAAACGATATTCTCTTGAACAATCCAACCAGTAACTGTCCCCACTTATTTTCTTTCTCACACACACACACACACAAATACACCCACAAAAAGTGAAGAAAAATATGACAGGAAATTACCCAAAGCAAACTGTTCCTCATTTGTTTATTTTTTCACTTTATCCTTTTCAAAAGCAAAATTTCTGCTCACCTCTGCTCATTTTTTCTTTCTTATAGAAAATGGAAAAAAAAAATCTTGTACAAACATTTAAAAATGACTAACAGCCAAAAAAAAAAAAAAAAACCAAAACAAAAAACCCTAACAAAAACAAAGAAATGCTGTACAGATCAGTAAAGAAAGGATTAATTCTTTCTGGACTTGTCTGTCTGCCTCAATGCGGCTCTTCACACTGTGCAGTGAATACAGCAGTAAACAAGCTCATACCCTCCAAAGACACACACTTAATCGACAGATAAGTGTGTAACTGCTCCTGTAGACCGAAAAGGCTTAAGAAGAATTTTTTTCTTTGAGTTCACTGAGGTGTTGTTGGGTTTCATGATCTTTGAAGTCTGTTAAAATGTCAAGTTATTGGATGTCCTGAAAAATGGATGTCTTTGCAGTGGTTTTTGCCCGCCAAAAGAGAAAAACGTGAATAAGGTTGCACAAATGATAACCTGATTATTTACAATAGAGATGAGAAGTGAAACAGACCACATATATATAACATTTCTCCACTGGCCCTCTGTGATCGCTGTCTGGTGTGATGAAAAGTTCTTATGATTTCAAGAACAGTGCAACTATCACTTGATTAACTGAGAATCTTTTTTGTTGGATTTAAACAGTATAAAAGCTGCCCAATGTTGTAATGAGAGTTGCTAGTTTTTGAAAAACTACATGTAAGAGAGATTTCCATCTTTGATTATCTCAGAGGCCTGCTTGATAAACTTAACAGTGATATAACTTGGAGATTTGTAGTGACAAGTATGAGATACTGGACATTAGCATGTGATCCTCAAGCAGCTACTGATATTTACAAGCAATCTGTCTGGATGTGACTGTGGCACAAATTTACAGTACAAGTTTAATACGTCTAGATTAGAAAATTGATTTTCCAGGAAGAGAATAATTCTGTTTCTGCCTGATTTCCTGCTTAACATCTGTAAACAGGCTGAAAGGCAGAGCAATAAGGTATACAGTCAATATAATATAACCAGAGATGTTATAACAAAGGTTAAGATCTGCCTGAAAACTGAGTTTGGTACTAAATTCATTCACCCAACACATTACAAAAACAGCTTCAAAATATCTGATTATTTTGATTTTAGAGTTTCAGGTAAAAACATGGACTTGTGCTTGGCGACATTATTTCAAGCAGTTTTTCAAAAATGGCGTCTTGTACGGACAGCTTGCACTGATGGTTAAAATCGCTGCAGTTCAAGTTGTGAGCAAACCATGCTGCTGCACATCTACAAGAGGTTCCTGCATTGTTAGGACTTGATAATCAGACTGAATTGCACCTGTGGTTTTTTTCCACTCTATTATTCAGTCTTACAACGTGATCACACTAGTTTTTAAAAATTGAACTCTGTCACAACAGAAATTTGGCTGCTGTGCTTTCTCATATTTAAACACATGAACTGCTTAAAGTGCTACACATGTGAATGCTTTTGTGGGTTAAAATCAGCTGTGAAGTGACCGAAAGACAAACTCATGACATCACTTAAGTATCTCTGATCCCTTCTGACTCCATTTTCCCAAAGTCTATCTTGACAGAATATAAACCAAACTTCCAGCAGTGACCTCAATTTAGTCATCTTTTACACCGTGACTTGATATTTTGGTATTAGCTTGTCTATTGTTTTTTAAACACAGCCAATAAACTCCAAACTTCATTTGTTGGCAGTTTCAATTAAGAAACATGTCATCAGCCTTTAAAAAGCTGGCTTGTCTGGATGCCCTTCATTTCCTTTAGCTGATTCGGGTGTGAGGTTGTCTTCATTTAAAGGCATCACTTTGGTACAAGCATATTGCTCCTTTACATCCATTCTGATTTACACTTTTCTTGTGTGAGCGCCTCACCTCTGCTCCTTGCTTCGAGGAAGGAAACAGACTTGGGAGCTATTGAACACGATACACAGTCGCTGACACTGCACATGGCAGGAATTGAAACTGTAACCTTTCTACCACCATCTCTCTTAAGTTAGTCTTTTTTAAGTTCATGATAATAGTGCAGGAGAGGTGCAAAGGCCAGACAAAAAAATGCTTTTAGCAGGAAAAAAGACAAAAGACAACAGTTCAAAGTGAAATCATGATTTAAAAAAAAAACACAAAAACTAAGCACCCACTTCCCACCAGTGAGTGACGGTGATGAAAAGCTCTGGACTGTCTGTGATTATAGTTCGAACAAAACACCCAGGATGTGTTTTGCAGCCAGAGCAGCATTTCAAGCTTCCCAAGTTGGGCAAAGCAATCGGAGTTTTCCCAAACCGAGCCAAGCTGGGTCCAACCAGACTGCTTCCACGACAAGTCCGAGTGTGTGTTTGTGTCAGTCAGCGCGTCTCCTTGTGTGAGTGTGTGTACAGAAGTGTGTGTTATTTGTTGCGCAGCAGCTCCAGCTGGTCCTGGTATTCGGTGAACAGTCTCTGGAATCGAAGGTTCTCACCAATGACGGGCAAAACCTCCCGCAGCAACTCCCGCTTACGTAGACCCTGAACAATCAAAATGATGACAAGAGACAGTTAATGCCTGAAAAAAATGCCTGATAGCTGCAGCTTTTAGCTTTTCAAACTGTATTTCTATAAATTGTCACATGTTCAAACAAAATTTCTCCTGCCCGTAGACAAAACAAGTAGGATGAGGAAAATGTTATTTAAAGATTTTGGTACTTTTGATGTTCCCTTTGACTATTTTCTGATGTATTACAGTCAAAATGATTTATCCATTAATTAAAAAAGAAATCTGCTGATACTCTTAATTAATTAATTGTTATTTAATTTCATTAATTTATTTATTTATCAAAAGTGGCATGCATTAGTTGATGTTGGCTAATTTTTCATTTCCTTAGTCTGCTGCTGTTGCACAGGTATTTCCCTTCACACTGTATGCCATTAAAATTACAGTGTGAGAATATGAAAAAATATCCAGGTGCATCTTTGCCAGTGACTTGATTTCTAAAGTCCCTGCTAAACTCTGACACTAACAAATTTGTTAAAAATCCCCCTTTCTTGTTTACAGAAAAAGTGTTTAACATTCAGGTCACAGCTTCTCATTTTTAGTCGGCACTGACTGTCACCTACTCCGCTTAAAAATGAAAAACATCGTCAGTAATTAGCTGTATTTCCATGAGCAATTTGATGAAAAAGATCTTTGATGAGGGCAGGAAGCTCACCCTGTAACACCGCTGTATAAACAAGTGGACTAAGTGTTTTTTATAGTCCCACAAAGCCAACAGAGAGATGCCTCTTCTCTAGTTCAACAAGCTGATAGCATTCCTGTCATATTAATGATAAAGGCTTCTTGTGTGATCAAAAGGCTTCCAGATTTACAGGCTACAGCTGTTATTTCAATGTGTCAGACACGTTTTATCAACCTTTTTTTTATATTGAGGATATTAAAAGTAAATGGTCTGGGGAAGAGAAAAAAACACAAAAAGTCAAGGATGGAACTCATTTGACCAGCGAATTATAGAGGGTCATACCAAAGTGGTGGGCTCCCAGGCTGTGGCAGCTGATTTGTGGACAGGACCTAGCAGCTCCTTACAGAGTTCTCTGAGACGATGCTCTGAACCTGGATGGAAGACACACACATAAACACACTTACAGTAGTCTTAACATCAAAATGGTATCGTATTTTAACACCTGCCAGTCCTTACAAAGAATGAAGTCATTAAACAGTGACACTTTGGTACCTTCATTGACGAGAAAACGGGCGTAGATGAGCAGCCAGTAGCGATACTCCTGTGCCGACTGCAGAGTCAGAGCAGATGCCAGCTGATTCTCCAGGAAGGCCAGCGTCATGGTCTGCTGCAGGTGGTGAGGGGTGGAGGACAGGCGGGACGCCAGACGACCAGCACTGAAGGGACCAGAGAGAGTTTTTTATTCACTTATCTATCACACATTATCTGGACTTAAAGACGCTGGTGACATGAAGGTTAACTAGACATTAGTGTCATACTTGAGGTTGCGTCCCTGCATGACAGCCAGTGGCCCTGAGGACACAGGTGCATCGTGGGTGGGTAGGCAGCTCCTGAAGTCAGCACACTGGACCAGAGAGTCTCCTTTGTCTGCTATCAGAGTCCTGAGAGAAACAGATTCTTTAAGTTTAGAAGGAAGATCTGTCCTTAAGTGGATGTCTTGCAGTTCAAACACAATTACTGTAGAAATACTTAATAATGTAACAATTAATGCAAGTGTCTTTTAAAACAAGCTCATTGTCTTTTATTATAAGAGGCAGCTGTTCCTGAGATGTGTTTCTCTTTAGTTTCTCACCATGTCTCCAGTGAGGAGCTGAAGCAGTAAGACTTCCCATTGGACAGTCCAATGACTGGAACTCCCTGCTGAGTCAGCAGAGACTGAGACACTGTGATATCAGCACCTACAGAGACACAGAAAAAGTTTTTAGGAAAAACAGCGAGACTGGTCTCTCCATACTCATGATATCAAAAGGTTATAGCCAATATAATCTAATTTGAAACAGTCTTCCTGTAAAATCTCACGAATTTTTGTTTCCATGACTTAGATTGTATGACAAGGAGGGAGCTTGAGTCAGGATGTTGTTAGCCTGTAGACAGCTAGCCTGGCCCTGTCTAAATTCAAAAGTACACCTGCTTCCAGCTCTGATTAAAAGAGAGCATGTTTATTTTATTTTAACCATACTTAAAATAAATGAAAAACTTGACAGTTGATAATATAAGGTGTGCTGGAACATGCTACCATGTCTCACCAGATAAAATGGTCAGCAGAGTCTCGTTCTTCACCAAGGCCTTCTGTTTCTGAACATCCCTGTACACAGACAGATAACAAATTAACAAAAAATATCAACACAAGACGACACTAATCAGTAATCAATACAAAAAATCCTTGATTAAAAAAACAGTCCTGGAACAGTTTAAATAATACACTTAATCACAATTCTGATAAAATAAGTTTTTAATCAGTCCACACGTTTGGTCTACAAGTCTAGAAGAATCAACCACTTAACATCATTAGCAGATAAAGTGGGCACTGACCAAACAGAGAGCGTCGCCCCAGCAGTCAGAACCATGACGAAGTGGGCAGAGCAGTGCAGAGCTGACACAGGCGAGGCCAGCTGAATGGCGGGAAGAAGCCGCCGTCCACAGGAAGAGAACACAGACAACATCTTGTCCTGACAGGCGACGGCGAGGACTTCACTGAGGCAGAAGAAGAGCAAAGAGCAAAATAATTCATTGTTGTTTATTCATTTATTCATGTTTTTCTACATTAGTGCCAGTGATTTGGTTTAAGCCGAAATGAAAGCTTTTTCTGTTTTAGTCACATGATGAGACACTTCAGCGGAGCCTCATACCTGCTCCCTGCGGCAGTGAGCACAGAGCTGGGCAGCAGGGTGTTCCAGTCTCGTCCATCTCTGGAGCATCGCAGCTGGCTGAGCTTAGAACCTGCAACCACTGACACCTCGTTCTCCACCTCGAGGAACACCGATGGCTCCATACTCACCTACACACAAACAAACACACATTTACTTTTCATAGCTTCACATGTGTTTCAAAGACAATCTCCTCCTAACTGAGTGATAACGAGATCAAAAAAGAAACCTGCGAATGTTCACACCCCGAAATTTCATTTGATCAGTGCAATAAGTGTTACCTCGTTGAGTTTTCTATGTCTGTATCAACCTAACACAAAAAACATCCCTAAATTCCTTTTAATTTGTGAAACACCTTAACACGCCTTACATTTTAGCACTAGAAATTATGTGTATGAATGGAGAAAAAAACAAAGAGAGATGCAGCAAACACACACCAGAGTTTTTTGGACTCCTGGTTTAACTTTATGCAGAGGGGGCAGAAATTTAAAATTTGAAATGGTTTGAGTACAAAAAAAAAGGACCTATTTTATAAATCTATACTTTGATTGCAAAGGCACTACTCCGTCAGTTAAAAGACACACACAAAAAGCAGAGAAAGCTATATAAGAACTGATCCGTCTGAAAAATAATTTGCATTTGTTACTGTCAATCATTCTCACTCTACATGCTCAAGAAGGAAAATGGAATATCTGTTAAATTTAAGATCAGTAAAACTAAACTGTCCTCATCCAGCAAACTGTTTAATTTGCACAAATGTTTCAAAAAAGACCAAACACACACACACACACACACACATGGAGTCATAGTGTGTTACCTGCAGGCTGAACGCCTTCTTTATACTTGGTGTTGGTAGTTTGAGAGCAGCCACAGCAGCTGGAGGAGCTGCCACCCTGCTGGGCTCCCGCTCAGCTGGAGGAGTTATCTGGCAGGATGAGGAGAGACAAAACACTCTTATTTTTCTGGCGCTTTGTATATTTTTTCTAAGACTACACAACAAAAGCATTAACTAGACCCTTAAATACCACTTGCTGTTTAGTTTAAAGGCGTTTAATGAAGTATTTATAGGTTAAAACATTAAATAATAATAAATTAGGTCTCCAAAAACAAAATGCATTCTTCCTCTTTGGTTTAACATTGTTTTTATAAATGGAATTAATGGTTCTCTGGAGCTGACTAATCTGCCAGAAAACTGAGACCTTTATCCATCCATATTTTCCCTGCATCTCTCTACCTGAGTGAAGGGTTGGCTGATGGGAGCAGCCATCTTGTCTTTCCTTGGCCGTCCCTTCTTCCTTTTCTCTACCACCTCTGCGCCATCCATCAGTTGCTCGGGTTTCCTCTTACTGAACGATGCGTTTTTGTTGATGGTGGCCATTTTGTCCTCACTGTCACTGCTGGTGTCTTCTTTAGATTTTATGTCTTTCAGGGCAGACATGGCGTCTTTCGGCCTGCTGGATTGACAGATGACAGTTTTTTCTCTTTTTTAGCTTTGGTCCACCTACAACATCTGAACTACTTCACATATAAACTGAATCAATCACCTGTCTAAAGGCGTGAGGCCAGCGGTGGAGGAGATGGCGGCTGGGACCCCGGGCGTAGCCTTTGACCTTTCTGTGAACCTGGAGTCCAGAGCTTTCATTGGCTCGATCTTGGAGGCAGAAGTGAGCAGCAGACATTGCTTCACGCTGGAACATAAGAAAACCAGAAAATAAATGAGACAAGAGGAGATTGAAAAGATTGAGACAGATTTAAAAATGAAGGTAAAAGGGAGTGGGGGGTGGTACACAGGAGTTGGGTATCTGTTTGGGAAGATGCACAGATAGGAAAAAAAAAGAGCTATCAGCTTGCTGTCAGATTGTACCCATCCTTATTGTCCTCCAGGCCCTTGGCGGTGTTGCTGGGTGGAGGTGAGGTGAGCATGGGGTCGTGGCTCGGTCTGAGCCCCAGAGAAGACGCCTGTCCTGGACTGGAGTCGGAGCTGAGCTGGGAGGAGAGCTGGGTGGACATGGAGGAGCCCGAGGGCAGGATGGGAGCACTGTTGAACAAAGCCGGCGAGAAATCCCTAGAGAGAAAGAGGAACAGTGATCATCTAATGTTTATATAACTATCACTGCTAGTGCTACAATTATAGCTACTACAGTTAGGAACATGAGCAGGGGCCTACTTTGAATCAAGTAGAGGTCTTCACAAATATCCCATAACCCCCCTAACCCAAGTAGAGTCTCATTCTCTAAACAAAGTCAGGCCAATCCAAAATAATATTCAGTCTAATGAGATCTGGTAGAATCCAATCTTGAATCTGCATGTTAATAATTCTACTATCCCATTAGATCCATCTGTATCAGCTGTGATCACATGGTCTTCATCATTGGCATCACCAGAAAAATATGTTTTCTGAGGGAGAGAGTGAACTGTAAATTTCAGGAAAAAGATGACATGTACTGCTGCTGTGTTCCACCTCTGCCGCTCATTAATTGGCAGTGCGTCGTGCTGCTGCCAGTGCTGCCGTTTCTCTCTGTTTGGATCTGTTTAAGTCTGCACATTTCGAATATCTGTTCTATTATCCTTGATTAAATATTGGACCAGTTTTTCCATTATCTAGCTGTGGTGGAAAGGTTTGATTTTAGTTAGGCACGCAGTCTCTCTGTTGGCATTTATGATTCGTCAGAATTTTTACTTTTTTTTCCTTTTATAAAAAGAATGCAAGCAACAACACTTGAAAACACTTTGCACATCAAATTAAATGACTCCTGATGTGAGGGTCGGATGCTGGCTGGACGAGTGACAGCTGAATTGTATGAGGGATAAAATGAGCTCTCTCTTTTCTTTTCTATCTTGTTATGAGTGTTTTGCTCAACTCAATGTTTCTCGTCTGCACTGCGCTTTGCAGGTGAATGTTGCTGAAGGTAATGAAAGAGGATTAGATGCTGGCCTTCACTGAGGATGAATCTGTGAGTACAGAGACTGGCTGTTAAGGGGGGCATAGGGTTAGGGTTGCAGGCAGGTTAGGGTTAATCCTATTTGTCTCAAGGAGGTGGGAATTAAAAAGGAAAACACTCCAGCCTTCTGAAAAGTAGATGGGGGGTGAAACTGACAATGCCACCATGAATAAAAAATGTCTATTATGGAAAGAACAAAGTTACAGATAAAGTACTAAACTATGCGCTATTTTTTAAATCTTACATGTGCCTTAAGTTTATGGTGAATTTATGAACTGTGGCTTTATTGTCATTTTAGTTTTTATACCATCAAATGGGGTCACTTCATGTGCTCTTACCCAGTGTCCAGCTGAGCAATACAGAGCGGTGTGATTCGTCTTCTGCCGTCTGCGGTTCTTGTCTCTACCTGCTTTTTTAAAAGGTTCTGCAAGACAACAAAATAAAATATTAGAGAAATATAAGTATAATCACAAACAGGATCTAATAAATTACCAAGATTTGAACTGGTGCTGTTCTGAAATTGGTCGACAACATTCGCTCCTTTGTTTGACTTCCATTGTTTGTTTCTCTGCACATGAATGAATTAAATATGATTCACTCTCAAATGCATCACAACTCCCTTTTCTCTCTGAACCCAACCAAGGTTAAACACTTTGTGCTGCCTGTTGGATTCAGTTCAGTTTCCCACCTTCCTAATGTCCTCCAGAGACTCTCCGTTCATCACACTGTTGAGTTTTGGGGCTGAAGATTCAGGTCCGGCGCTGCTCGGTCCAGAGTTGGCCTGTGCTGAGTTCTGCCGCTCCTGCTGGTATTTGAGCATCTCTGGGTTCTCGATAATGGTCGTGGAAAGCTGAGCCTCGGTACTAGTTATAGCCAGACTCTTACCATAGATGTTCTGATGGATGCTGTTCTGTTTGTCAGAGGAAGACAGAGATGAAGTTTGATTTTGGGTTCTTAGTGATCTTGACAGAATGATTGAAAGTAGGATTGCATCCAAACAAGAAAAAAAAAGAGAAACTGTTTATTTTTGCTCTGAAGCAGAGCAGAAATAGACTGTCACATTGTGTTTTTTTAAGTGTTTGTTTTTCAGGTACCATGGGCTTTAACTAGTTTTGATAAAACTTGTCTCTTTAAACAAACCCTTGTGTCTTGTAGTTGTTCTTGAGTTTGTTCTATTCATTATAAAATGGCAATGTAATTCTCTTAGAAAAGACAGAGACTTGTTTTTTCAGGCAAAATCAAGCCCTTTTACATTAAAACCCTCTGTTCTCTTAAAGAGCATTTATCTTTTTAAACAAGTGAATCAAAAAAAGAAAAAGCCATAAAGCAGGTCCACATCATAACAAACTGATTGGGAACAAGTAAAAATCATAGGCAGGGCAAAGACCTGAAGTTAATAACGCAGAGACAAGAGTGAAAACAAGATCTAAATTTAGTCTGAAATGTAATTTGTTTTAGTTCAATGGGCTAAATAACTAATTTCCTGTTGTGCTGCAGACATACAGTCAGAGGATCAGAACGTGATCGGAAGCCAGATGTTGAGTTCATGATGTGTGTCTAACCTTCTCCTCCTCGCTCAGTGGGTCTCCAAGTTCATCCAGTGAGAAATCCAGATAGGCCACGGTGCCGTCCATGGAGCACACCAACATCCCAAGACCAGTCAAAGTCCTGACACGCACACACATACATCAAACTCAGAAATGTGTGATGTCTTTTAATCCTGTTCATTAGTGTCTAACCACGTATAACAGAGTACATGGTAGGACTAGATACAGTGTGGCAGAATGAGCCTTCTCCCAGTGGCCAACTGGGGCACTGCAACACAATGCCCCCTAAAGGCAAAATAAGCATTTTCCATTGAGTGATTACAAAAAAACCCCCAGACATTTGTTAGATCTGCTAACTTGATATTTGGAACTTTAAACAGGTATCCCTTGTTCTAGTCTGAATTAATTTAACCGTGAAAATGTTTATATTCATAACAACTTTCTCAAAACCTACGGGGCATCTTTCATATGAGTGATATTGTTTCCTCAAATTAATTCATCTTTGCATAAGGCCTCAAAACTCTGGAAGAAAGATGCTGATGCAGATGTTTGCTAGACCTAATAACATCTGTCTGGAACTCACCAGGAAATATCCATAATAGATTTATCAAACAGATCATGGATGACCACCAGGGGGCGCTTCAGAGAGGTCAGCTAGAAGAAGAAACAGTCAACATCAGTACTGAGTCCCTTTTTATGTTTATAGTGACTGTACAGTTACAAATATTGGGTTAAGAACTTTATTCTGAGCAAACATTAAAATGCAATTCAGCATATAAAAAATAATAACACTGATGGGTTCATTTGCTTTAGAGAAATCCCAAAACCAATAACTATGGCAGCTAGCCACAAGTTTGTTTGTTCATGCTACCTAACTACTTATTATGTAATTACAGAAACTTAAGCAGCTGTATCGACTCAGCATTTTGTCTATAAAAAAACAAAATGAAAATCCCTCAATTAAGCTTACTGAGGTAAAGACAAATAAGTGAGTTGTTATGTTTGATCAGGTTTGGTATCTGTCTGGGAAATGTTCATATTCAGCTTAATAAACAGACACAAACACCATGAAGCTAACAAAAGTAAGTTGTGACTAAGGAACCTGCATCACTGGTACTAATTTATAATTATCTATCAGCTATAAAACAAATTAAGAGGTGAACTGACCCAGACGGAGAGCGATCGGTCTTTGCTGCCAACAGCGCAGCAGCAGTATGGACAGCTGGGTTTCGGAGAGCTGCCATTCTTCTGCTTCTTCTTAAAGATTTTTGGGTTGAATTTCTATGAAGAAAGAAACAAGATTAATTAAAGTGCAGTTAAATTTTGGATCAAGTATACCTTTAAAAGCTGGGCCAAACATCCTTACCACCACAGTTACAGCTTTACGGTGGCCCACAAAGTCCATATTTGTCTTCCAGCCGTCCCTCTCAACAATCTGAGCGGTTGGACCAGAGTTATTCATGGCATGAGCAGAAACCAGGTACTGACCGTCTGGAGACCAGGACAGACGCAGGACGTGGGTTGTCCCACCACACTGAGACACAGAGAGAGGAAAGAAAATAATTCAACTCTCATTGGTGAAACTTTTTGTGACATAACTGGCAAATAAAAATACACATGTGACAAACTGAGAGAAGAACCTGAATAAAAGTGTGATAAGACTTCACAAAAGTAGATGTTTTTGTGTATACCTAATGATGTAACAAGTTCATATCCTAAATCCACAGCAATGTCACACACAGCTGTACAGTTTTTTTGTACCTCGCTGAAGGGTTTGGTTATGTTAGCTTCCATCTGCCAATCCACTGTCCTCCACACTTTGAGGCTGTGGTCATCGGCCTGGGAGGCAATGTATTTTCCCACTGGATCCCACGTCAGACCTTTAACCAACCCAGTGTGTCCTCGCAGACACGTCACCATCTCTGAAAAGATGGGAGGAAGACAGCGACATTAATGACACATAAATCATCAGAAAATAAATCTCTGCAACTATTTTAAAAACAATTTTATCCTTAAGCTCCCTGTGTGGAGTTTTTGAAGTAAAACTATGTAACACTGGAAAGTTCCAGCTTCTCTGTCTACTGCTTTGCTTTGTGATAGGAGGCTAAACATTTGGGTTTGAAACTAACATCAAGCTTTTAGAGCAGGCCTATCAGTTAGACTAAATGAGCAACTTGATGACATCAATTTGGGAAATTTTATTTGTTTGTTTTTTTTAAATTTATAAATCCAATTAAGTATAACAGCGTGATTAGACTGTCTGTTGCATAAGTATCATATTTACCATACAAACACAAGAGTAGTATCAGTCTCATCTAACTCCAAGCAAGATTGCAAAAAAAAAAAAACACTATTTAATGACGATCTACTACTAAGTTGAACTATGCAAAATAATTAAGATTTCCTTTTTTATAGTAGATGATACATTCTGCTACAGACAAGGTGAACTCTGGTTTCCTTGATTCCTACCTGGAAATTTGCGAGCATTCCAGATGACAATGGTGTTGTCTACGCTGCAGGAAGCCAGCCACATGTCATGAGGAGACCACGCCACATCCATCACATCTGCAAACAAAAATACACACACTGAATCCAATGCATGAGTTAATGATTTGTTACTAGAAAAAGGTTTCCTGTGACATTTTTAAATTCTGGTAGCACTATGAGGAGGGTTTTCTATGAGTGTTTCCCTGTGTTTCTTGTCTTATCACATGCACAGGGATATAAATGCGTGCACACACACACACACACAAACATGTGATGTAATGCACATTTCTGTCAATGGTTGAACCGTTTTCCACTCGTCTATTGGTGGTGGTAACATGGCCAAATACCTTGTAGCAAAGAAGCAAATTTCCGGCTAATAACAGAAAAGTAAACAATGTACCACTTAAAATACTAAATGTTTTAACATCAAGAATGCGAAACTGAAACTGCACACTTAGACATCAAAAATAATTGTTGTATAAATTTGTATTTGTGTGCGTGTTTTTTGTGAGGTGTCAATGTTTTCTTTTTTGTGTGAGCATGAACACATTTATGTTGTGTGAGTATGAACACATTTAAATGTGTTGTGTCTTATGTGTCTCACCTCCAGTGTGGTTCCTGAGGATTGTGACACACCTCCACTGCTCCACATTGGCCAACTTACTACTCGATCCAAACACTGTGCTCGGACCAATGAACCTACCAAGAGGAAGGAGGATAAATAAGTACCGTAATTTTCGGACTATTGAGCGCACCAGAATATAAGCCGCACCCACTAAATTTAAAAAGAAAAAAGATTTTGTACATATATAGGCTGCACTTGTCTATAAGCCGCAGATGTTCACGTTGTAACATGGGATATTTACACAGAAAAATATAACACTGAAAGATTTTTTAAACTTTTAATTAAATAAATGTATTTTTCCGAACAGTGCCTGTAACACGGCTGGTTAAAAAACATTAAAAACTACAGTAGCCTACCAGAAAAGTCATGCTATTGCTATCCATGATGGGGGCATGTGCATGACGCGCAAAATGAATGATCTGAAGCATTCGGTGTAAGTGCATTTGATTTAATTCGAACAGTTCCATTGGTCAAATGTGACCTGTTCGGTAATTTCATTGGTCTGATGTGACGAGGTTGAATGTATTGGCGGCAATTCAATCTGAACCAGTCACCAGCTCTTATGATTCAAAACAAAAGCAGCCAAAACCTAAAAAATTTCATTCAAGTTCAAAAAAAAAAAAAGAGACATCTGTGCTTGCGTGGATGTGTACATACGCTGCTCTCTTCCACACCATGACCAGCTTGTCGTCTCCTCCTGATGCCAGGTACAGCCCGTTGTTGGACCAGCGCACACAGTTCACACATGCTGTAGAGACAACATATACTTCTACTGACTCACGTTATAAATAGAACTCGCATTGGTTTGTGCTGATGAGACCACCATTAATGGTACCTGCAATGCAAAACATTCCTATTAAATCCGGTGCTTGCACAGTACATTAAGTCGGTCCTTACACACTGCAGCAGCTTGTATTTCTGTCAGTGGTAGTGCAGAACAGATGTGGGTATTTTAATCTGTTTATTTTAATCTGTTTTTGTGAGGAACACTATTACAGGAGTAGAGGACGTTATCCACGCAAAATATGTTGCATGTTTCTTTTTTTGCTTTAAATGTTCATGAGTTCTTGAATCATTGTATTAAGATTTGATATTGATTTGATATGTTATGATATTTGTACCTATGTAGATAAAGCATTGTACTACTGCCATGGCTCCCTGAAAAAAGTAAAAGTTAAAAGGTTAGTAGAATCAGACAGATCTAGACAGTGATGATGTCAACATTAAGGTAGGAAAAGAGAAAAATAATATGCTTAATTTTATATAGAAGTTGTGTCAACCCACACTGACAGTATTCCTTTAAATGTTTTTTTAAGTACGTTTAACAGAACCGATAATACCATGAGAAGCTGCTCTCATCGTTCACTGTCTACTTGTTATCTTTTTAATGTTAATCTTTAATAACTGATCCCACAATGCAAGTCCTTTTTAGGGGCATAAAGGGGTAACAAAGGCAGCAGAAATGAAAAAAAAAAAAACATTGATAAACATTGATCAATAAAACATTGTTGTTTTCTTTTTGTGTGCCTCTCATGATATTGCATGATGTTCTGGTATCAATCATGTAGTGTACAGTTGACAGGATGGCTGTCTGTGAAGAAAGTAAGACCACAACAGAGGTCAAATTTGAAATTTGAAAAGACTGACATGCCCTTGGGCTTACATGCTATTCCTGACATCTTGTGTAAATTCTCAGGTTTCTGTCTGAGAATTGAACTACAACCTGGCAGTAATATAAATAATACTACAAGAAACCGCACTTGTGGTGATAGTGGCTTAAAATGGATATTATTCATTTATTTTTAAGGCTTATATCCCACAGGTACTGGCTTTTCAGACATTTTTTTTTCTTTTTATAAGGTTGCTTAATTTGAAGTTTCTTTGCTGTATTTTAGATGCTGCCTGAAAGTACTCATACTGTCAGTGCTGCTATGTGGAGTGTGTGTGTGCGTGTGTGCCAGGTGAACAAGATTCTTCAACTTGTAGGGAGCATGAGGTTTTATTCTTTTTGGGTGAAGGGCCTTTTAGATGTACTGAGCTGACAGCATAAAGGCTGTGAAAAGCTTCCTAACTTTTCTAAATCCTTCCAACTTTCTCAGGTCAACAATGGAACTGAATTATACTCCAACCCTGTTGGCGCTGTCTGTGCATCACCTGAAAAACAATATTCTTCTAGCCGGTCTCCTGTACCAGAGAATAGTTTCACTGTATAGTCCTGCCTACTAACTGAGAGAACTAACCTTTTGCCCCGCATATAATGGTCTGATAACAGTGAAGTCTGAAAAGTTATGACACCAAGGACGAAACTTATTCCAACCTTGTTCTAAAAGACTACATCGTCTTTGACTTTTTGTGTTATTTTTTCTGTAGAAGTAGCAGCTGCGGTGTTTGTTGCATTTTGAGGCTACAATACATGTTAATAGCAAAGTTATAAAGTTTTAGAAAAAACAGTATGGCAATAGCAGAGGTGTGAGGACAGCTGTTCACATTAATTTGTTGTTAATCAACAGCATATCAATTTAACTAACAATTTTCACACCAAACAGGTTCATTTGAATCAATATAAAAACCAAAGCACATGAAGCTGGTTACCTAGGTGATTGTCCATCTGGCAAAGCATTTTGGGAATATTCTCATTCTTTTCATCCTCCTCTCTGAGGACTGGCGCCATGTTCCAGATCATCACCTTGCCAGAATCCTCCCCTGAAATAAAAAACAAATAAATAAATAAGTAAAAAGCTCAATTTATTCATCCCTGACTTTTTGTTTCACAAGAAATGTTTCAGACCTCTTTGTGTTAAAATTTGAAAACGACATCTAAAAACGAGGAAATTAATCTGCAGTCTGAGGCTGCAGGGGGACATTTAGTTTGGTGTAATACATTAGGTCTTTGTGTTTTAAAATGGACACAGACACTGTGCTTTTTCATCAACTCAGTATTCAGTAGATCCTCTAAAAATCAGCACTGCATACTATCATAACGAAAAGTATATGTTAGAGCACAATATCAGAAATCAGTAAAGAGAGTTTGGTGCAAGGAGATGCACACATGGGAATGGTCTCACCTTGCCCTCCGGTTGCAAATTTTGTCCCATCAGGGTGGATGTCAACTGAAAATATGGGTTTGCCTGTAAAACACCAGTCACAATCTAATGTTATATATCAATCATTTTTAAAGATTCATAGACACAGACCAAAAGATACTGTGAACTGACGTTGTAAAAACAGAAAAAAGACAACTGAGAACAGAAGAATAATAGTTCAAGGACAAAATATTATAAGGAAAATGTTTCAAAACAACCCAGGAACATCACAGTGACCTCAATGTTTCTTCATCAGGCTTCAGAGTTGGATGGAAAATTCCTCAACCTTTCAGGGATTTTCCACAGCTAAACCAGAGAATGTCAATAATCTGAATTGTTTTTTTCTTTTCTGGTTTTGTTGGTGACTGTGGATCAGCTCAACATGTGTAGGATTTATTCATAAAGGGACCAATTTGTGAGATCCTCTAAAATTACTTAGACAGTGTATTTAATTTCTGTCCTTATCAAGTGACGCTGAACTCCACAAATCGAAAAACATACATATGACCAATTTGTACAACTGAAATTAACTCAAAAGTGTAATCAAGGTCAGTACAGAGTGTTTAGGAGGACATCCAAGACAATATAAGAAGTAAATAAATGCAGCAGAAAAGAGTACTGTCAGAGAACAGGTTCGGGGGTGAAATAAAAAGACAGCAAGCAGAAAATGTTGCAGACACCAATTTTTGAAAATTCAGAATGCCCTTCATGTTTGCTTATGTTTACCACCACATGTCATTTCATTTGAATTGTTGTGATCTTTGTTTTCAGTGCATAAAATGATTGGTCAGTTGAGTTTTTTTAAGCAAAAACATAGACAGACTTGCTGTTAAAGCTTCTCATATATGGGGATTTGATGCTCTTTTCTCTCATTGTTGTTTTGGACTTTTTGTCAGACTAAAAAACCCAACTTAAGATATCACCCTGTGTTCTCAGCTTTTGTTTCTTTTCCATATATATTTTCTTCATTATCTATCCATGCCGTCATCCTTGCAAACTTCCTAAATTAACAAATAAGGAAAATTTCACCTGTGCACATTAGAAAAAGGTAACTCTTTCTAAGTTATTTTTATTATGCATAATTACTAAAAGCTATTTTTCAGGTAAAAGTACAAAACATTGGCCGGCTGCAGCTTACAACGACACATATTTACACTCTGTCTCCATATCATTTCACAGCAAATTAATGTGAATATATCACTTGTCCATTCAGCTTTACAGAATGGTTTTATGGACATTTCAAACTTGTAGGATGACTAATGACTAAGTGAACAATCTTTAAAACTATTTAATTAACTCTACGCCGATGACAGTTACAATAGCTGCATCCTAAATTGAGGCCATTTCCCTAACGGTTAACTTTCCAAACTGGTAACCTAGGGATTTAACCTAGACACTTTTTAAGTCTTAACTGGAGCTTGCTCACTTTAGCTACTAATATAGGGTGCGTCTGCTAAAATGTAGTATGAGACGTCAAAAACATTTAACAAAGAGTCACTTCGAGATAGCAACTTAAATATGGGTCATTTTGGCAGGTATGTAAGCTAGCGTCAGGGCATATGAGCTAGCCGAGGGGGCTAACTAGCTAGCTAGCTAAGGTTAGCAAACATTAGTTCATACATTTGTAACAGCGTGGAGTGATACTGGTACTGACAAAACGCCAACTGTGTACAATAAGTTGTTAGATTAAGTCTAGTATGTGAGTGACTGTGAAGTGAGAAACAAGACAGACAGGTGTCGACCACCACCATCATGCTTCTTTATCAATTCAACCCCCTCCGACAACAAAAGCCCAACTTGGTCCAACAGATTCCTGCACAAGCTTACCGTTGTGGCTCACCCAGCTCGGCTTCAGCAGCTTCATTTTCAACCCGATTTTTATTTTTCTCTTATCTTAGTATCAACAAACAATCCATTCGGCGATTCGTTCAGTTGCAGAACCAACGCTGACCCCCAACCCTTTGTCTCAAACTCTGACCGACACTTTGCTGTTTTTGTGGTTCAACTCCATCTCTGCAGCAGCATCCCCGAGTTTCGGAGCAGAGCGGCAACAGACAAGCGGCCCGGACAACAGGCGAGGTGACACCAGGCAGTTCAGGAAGTGTTTCCGTTTTGTTTTGTTTTTTGACCGCGGACCGGAAAAGCGTGGAAGGCAGCTGTCACAATAGTTCCAAATGAGAGGAACTTTGTAGACATTTAAAAGACAAATTCAAGAAAAATAATCGGTATTATCTCTAAATGAATTCCGTGTTATTGTTTACACAAACAATTCCAACTGGAGAACTAAAAAGATCAAATTTGTCATGTCAATGTAAAGCGTTCTTAATACGGCTTTTATTTTGAAAAGTTCTGTATATATTGTAATGCGCAAACACCCAATTTGAACAGTTAGTGTGAGGAGGTAGTGGGTCTTTAAAGTGCTTCAAATAATCAAAACCACTTCCACTGAAACATTAGATTTTTCCCACTTACAACATTGAAGCTGAAAATCCTTAAATTATTACTGCGTTACAGGAGATGTCTAAAACAACACAGTGATTTTATTCACAGACAGTTAACTGTAAAAAACAGTTTCACACAAGGATAAAAATAGAACTAAGAGCTATGTTAGATTCTGTTTAGACCAAATTCAGATGACTTTGTGAACAAAGATAAAGCCAGAGGAAAAATGGTTTAAAGTGTGGAATAATTTATTTATTTCATAGCTTCACTTACTACAAATGACAACCAGAAAAAAAATATTCCCATAGAAAAATGAATGAGTAAAAAAAGAAAGATATAAAATCATACAAAGTGTAAAAAAGAAAAGCAAAGAAAAAAAGATGATTCAGTTTTTCTGTATGGAATCAAATATCACAATTACAGCTCTGTATATGTCAGATAATAAATGTTCCAAACATTTCATTATCAAGAGTATCCCAAGTATTACAAAAATCACTACAAACACACCCATAATCATTAATATTACAGTTTGCTGTTATAATTCTATTAATGATACATGTTAAAAAAAATTCACATAAATCTTTTGTCACTTCATTTTTGTGATGATGTAAACTACAGTTAAATTAACAGTCAGCACAGTCAGTGTAAACAACAGGCTCACTTTCCAAAACATCAGTACAATAAAGTTCCTGCAAATTTCTTTCAAGACATACTTGAGTTTAAGAGGGAACAGAAGACATTACTTCAGAGAAAAAATGACACATTTGGCACTAAAATAAACTTACTGAACACCAGTGTTGTTTCAAAAAGTCTCTGTATTCCTTATACATTCTGCTTCAGCACTGTAACAGCCTCTGTCAAACCGAATATAAGGTTGAAAATAAGCCTAAAACCCTCAGAAAGTAAATTTCTTTTTCAACCAGTTTCTCAGTTTGTTTAGGACAGTTTTCGGTCAGATGAAATGACACACATCAAAAAAGATGAAATGTGAGAATTAGACAGAAGACAGATTATGTTTTTTTTAGATGTAACAGGTGAAGACTAGAAAATGTATGAATAGTAGATAAGTAGATAATGTTGTAGCAGTGTTTGAGAAACATCTATGGACAGTGTGATGTTTCTTTTCAATTCTGCAACAGTGTTTAAAGGAGATTTAAGTTTAGTTTTCGAAACTCATGATTATTGTTTTGCTGCTACATATGTTCAATTCACAGCACAATGTAAAATTTTAAAAGATTCAGCCTGTGCAAAAAATGTGTTCAATTACCTGCTTAAAAAAATCCTTAAAAGGAAAATTCACATATTTTATGTGTCCAATCAGTGTTGTCATTTAAAAGCGATATGTTTCTCAGTTTGTGCTGAATTGATCAAAAGAGCTGCAAAATCTGTTCCTCTGACAGAGAATTGTTTCTGTAAGGCTGAGCATACAGGCTATTTCAGCTTAGGCAGCCAGGCGGCATGCTGCCACTCAAAAAGAAAACTTCTCTTCTGAGCTTAGTGGGTATAGACACCATAAGTTACCATGCAATGCATTATGGTACATAAGATCACTGCTTTCACAGCTCTGCAAGCTTTCTCAGTCAACACTGCACACACTGAGGAATTTATTACGCAATGACTTAATTTACCATAGACATTGGTTGGACATCCACATATGTGGAAATATATCTCTTTAATGCTGAAGGTCAGTCTTCCTTCACAAACAGATGAGTCAGTCAGACCTAACTGATGTAAATGGTATGGGCAATGTAATAGAAACACATCTCAGTTTAACAGCACCACAATACTGTTGAATCACATCTGTAATACATTTTGAACAAAAGCTAACCATTGTTTACTTCATGACAGCAGGATTGCTTAAGTGCTCTTATATTAGTCTGCATTAGTTTGAGCTGTTTTGGAATAAAAACAAATGATAAGAAAGTGTTTCAATCAGCTTCAAAGCTTTTTAGGCTTGACAAAGATTTAAAAATGCCCACAGAGTGTTTCCAAGGACCGGTCAGTTTCGTATGAGACCTGAGATTTTTCAGTTTTTGATATAAATGATGTTCTTAAGCAGGTCGTGGGGCTTCATGGACCCGATGTACCTCTGAAAATAGCTTCAATCTGCTCCAGTGTCTTGCCTTTTGTTTCTGGGATGAAGGCCATGGTGAAGATGACATTGGCAATGCACATAAAGGCAAACAGCCAAAAGGTTCCAGCACTGGTTAGAAGATCCTGGAAGAAGTTGCAGTTAGATTAATATAGGGATGTTGCAGTGATTTTGGAAAAGGCCAGAGGGTTTCAGTAGATTCACATACAGAAACAAAAGGACTGTATACACAACTAGAGCTGCAACTCAGGATTGTCTTTTATCACATAATTTGTAAAATGATTTTTCCAATTATTTAATTAATTATTGGACATAAAATATAGGAAAATTGATAAAAAAATATTTTTTTTTTAGAATTTTTTGGGAATCCAAAGTGACATCTTCTTATTTCCTATTTTAAACAATCACAAAAGCCAAAGATATTCACTACATAAATATATAAAATAGAGAGAAAGCAGCAAATTCTGACATTGGAACCAGTGAATGTCTAACAATGTTTGATTAAGGATTTAAACGATTATTTTTAAGTAGTCATTTCAGCCTTAATTTTAATCAAACTTAAGAAATAACACATTTAATACATCCCAAAATATGACTCCAATCCGTCCAAAGACACACAAACTCTGTGACATTTATGTGATGTTTTTGGCATTAAAAGCCATGTTTTCCAGTGAATGCTAAATAATCATTTCACAATTGTGGCAGGACGTTTTGGATGGAGGTTCTGCCACATTCATTGAACTATTTAAACTTTGAAACTTTGAATTTTTGAAACTTATAGAAAAAGTTTTTTAATCAAGAGATGAGAAGAGCTCATGTCTTATCTAGACAGCATGTCACAAATCTTTATTTATAGAACCTGATTTATAGAGTACACTAATGTTGAGCACTCACCATCATGTCTTGGAAGGTTTTGGTGACGATGAACGCCATGCTCCAGTTGGTAAGGACGCAGACAGCACTGGCAAACCCACGCACTTTGGTGGGGAAAATTTCTGACATGACAAGCCATGGGATCGGACCCCAACCAAGAGCAAAACCTGAAAACAGTGACAAATTATTTATGCGGTACTATCCATATGTTCTTGAAAATCATGATCACCTTATTAGTTGCCCTAAATTTTTTTGTTGTTTTAGGGATGACATATTTTGCAGATGACACCCAAATTTGGCCATGTAAATTTGTGATGCAATATCTAACAATATTCATTACAAAAAATTACCCAGGATCAAAATGATCTGCTTTTCAGCTGATAACTGACACGACCTCTCCATTTTTCTCCTTTTAAAGATGGAATGCAAAGCCCCCACCTGCGAGTCCCTGAGCACTTTCCCAGACTGCCACACATCATTAGCTGTTAGGCATCTTTACTTAGCCAGGAAACATGCCATATTCAAAACATTTCACAAAAAAATGTGCTACAAAGAAAAAGAGGCAGAACTGAAGTTGATGGATATAAATGTGTACAACAAGGGATTTGGAGAAAGGGAGTAGAGATGGATGAAGAGTGCCATGGCTAAGTTTGCATTGTTTTATTCTGAGCAAGCTAAATTCTTTGATGCTGCTGACAAGCTCTCCCCAAAACTAACTGAATTAGAGGATCTCACCTGTAATAAAGACAGCCATGCTGGCTAGGGCCAGCCAGGTCAGGTCAGAGGGAGGTTCTGCACCAGCCTTGCTCTGGATGTCCAGCATTGTGAGGCTCAGGGTTGCTGGATTTAGAGGTTTCGACATCAGATAGAAGTAAATGCCGAAAGCAGCTGTGCTGATTGTCATGGAAATACCTTGATTATTAATGGGAAAGCAAAGAAAAATATGTCATGATTTTAAAGTCTTGATGGTCTTGAGACTGACTTCAGTCCAGAATTCGAAACCACTATAAAATTAAATAAAATAACTAATCAATCCAGATCCAGAGCCTTAAAACCTTTGGCTAAGAGGGTGCCCAATTTTTTTTTAATTAAAAAATTTGATTAAATAAAATTAGCTTATAACATCAAATTTGATTAAATTTGATTAAAATATACCCGAGATAATAAGAAGAATTTTCCTTCCAGCTCTGTCCATGATTACTGCTGCCACTGCTGTAAAAATGACCTGAGTGAGACCCACGATCACTGAAGCCAAGTCACTCTCCTGAAAGACAACAAAAAAATCACAAAAATGCTTTTTTTACAAGACAAAAAGAAAGGTTACAAAGTTTTTATTCACATCCAGGTTACATTTTTCGGGAATACAAATAGTGCATATTTTAAAGTTTGATTGATCAGAACAGCTAGTTGTGTAAAACAAACAGTAGGCTGAAACTTATTCTTTGATTAGATCTTCTTTATTATTTTAATATGTAATGAAGTTATGCCTCCAATTATGACTCTGCATCGCTAAAGCGATCAATGTGGGGTTATTTTTGTTGGGAACAAAGATACATCAAAGCACTCTATCAAACAACAGAGGACAACTACAGAAAAAAAAGAGGACCAAGATTAAGATGACAGCAATGGACAGTGACTGCAAAACATGCCTACCAAACAGATTCATTTTTAGTTGTAACTGGTTTCATGAGTCCCTGGCTTCATTTTCTACAATAAATAACAATTTAAAGTCATCTCACCTTAAAATGTGCCTGTTCAAATATGGTCTCAGCGTAGAACATGATAGCATTGATCCCCGTCATCTGCTGAAATATCATTAGCATGACACCAATCACCAGAGGCTTGTATACACCAGGATCCTTCAGGTCGGACATCTGAAAACTAGAGCTCTGGCAGAAAACAGAAAGATGATACAATCATTTAGACATTGTATTTTCTAGGACAGCAGATAAGACAGCTTGACCTGTTGACCTGAACAGGATTGGTATTTACCTTAACTTTACCAACATTCTCATTTAGGAAGGTGCTCTCTTCAAGTTCAAACCATTTCATTAAAGGCTGGGTTTAGTGGTGTGACCTGTGCTAAAATCACTTAACACCTGTCTCTCTGCCTCTAAGCTACTTACAAACCACATACATACAGGCTGACATTGTCCGTATCCCAGCTAAGCCAACCAGATACAGACTCACCTGCTCATCACAGGCATCCTCGATGCGAGCACACTCCCATTCAACGGGGGCGTCGGGTCCTCGCAGGAAGCGCAGAGCCTCCTCGGCCTCCCGCCTTTTGCCCTGTGACAGCAGGAACCGAGGGGTCTCTGGCATGAAGATCATACAGACCATCAGCAGCGTAGGTGGGATGGAGCTGCAGATAGCCAGCCAGCGCCAGTCCAGGAACAGACCTGCAGTTCACAGAATTCAGTTATCTAAAGTTACAAGAAGGATGTCTGTAATTGCATGCTCCCCATGCTTACTGTATGTATGTCTGTACTGATATTTCAGTTTCAGCCTATACTTCTCTGTGATCCAAGGTCGGGACATTCATCAAACCTGTACAAAGACAAACTTAACACCCTTGCTAAACTCCAATGCTTCAACTTCTCATCTTGCTGCAGTGATGCACTCGTGAGCTACAAGACCCTTGACATCCCTGATGGGAGTGGTTACAGGTATAACAGAAAACTTTCCTTTGCACAAACAACCACACCTGCAACTTTTCCACTTCTAAATTTGTTCAGTGTTGTATTTTCTGCCTGAGTCATCCGTCTTTCTTTATTTTCATCCTTACACTAATGTTTCTGCACATTGTGATAACATGGTAAAGCAGCAGAAGCCCAAAAGTTGCTGAAAAAGATAATATTTCAAAACATTAAATGAATGAAACACAATTATCGCCTGTGTTGCTGCTATTTTCTGATTTTACTCATTTGAAAGAGGGGTGAACTACAAGAATCCTCAACGACAATCTAAGACACACATATTTCATTTTATTTCAACATTTTTTGTTTTAGGAATAAACAATCAGACATAGACAATGCTGTGGGGTCAGAAAGATGAATACTACTTAAATTATGGAAGAATTTCCTCTCAAAATTCACATCATCACTACAGATGTCAAGTTCCCATTTTGAGTTTTGTTCTCTGGTGTCCTCAACATGCCAGACCCTGAACTGTCCATGACAAAGTGAAGGCTGTGGGACACAGTGGAGGTTTTTTAAGTCCAGGTTCCCGCACAGATGTCTTTATCTGCTGTATCTAAAATTATGCGTTTCTCTGCTGATCTGATTGTTCCACTGAATTTTTAAAATCATCCCACTATTCACTTTTTTGCATCCAGTGATTAGTTTGTCTTTATTAACACTGAGATAAAACTATGCTATTAAATGTAGGAACTCTAAACAACTCTTTAGTTACCAATCATTTGTTTGGTAACCTGATGCTCTTTACGCTTGTCTTTTACATGATGCCAACTAAATGAATACCTAATTTGGTACACATTTATGTGCCATTTCAACCATATGACATGACAAACATATTTTTCCACTGACCTCTAACACGAGACAACCCAGCTCATGTGACACAAAAGCATCCACTGAGCAAACGTAAATGCCATGCAGCTAACAAGATTAGCGAGAGGCATTTTTTTCACACAGGTCAACCAGTGAGCCTGCTGTTGAAGAGGCAGCATTGTATCTGACTGTATCTGAGGATGATCACATCACAGAGTGCCTGGTTTTGATCATCTCCTCTTCACAGCCTTTGATTTCACAACAGTACAGCAACCTCAAAAAAGACACTTCAGATGAAACATTGTTTTTGCAGTGTGTTTGACAAAGGGACAAAGAGAGTGAACACAGGTAATAAACCAGGGAGGGCAGAACTGAAGCTCTGTGTAAGGAGCTGCTAAATGATATGAAGCCGTAAGTTAAACGCTCAATGATTTACAGCTCGTTAACTGCTGTGCTGGTCAGTCGCTCTGTGGTTATTCTTTTCTTTTCAATGTTCAATTAAACATTAAGCCAGTTCAAAAAACTTGAAGTCAAACTTCACAAAATGAGATTTAAGGAGGCTATTACCACCTCAAGCTAAGTTAACTTACCTGCAAGATACACTCCCATGATGCCTAGCACCACCATGAGTTGCACACAGGAGCCTAAAAATCCGCGTACCCGCTCGTGTGCCATCTCGGAGATATACAGCTGTGTGAAGAGGGAAAAAGGAAACATTACAAAGGCAGAACATCAGAGTCACTGGCAGCAATTGACCAATCTAATATTTTTTGTTTTTTTAGAGGCCTTAATCAAAGGAAGTAAAAATGGTTTATGAGCTTGGAAACCTGCAACTTTCAGAGCATTGCCAAAACAATTAGTCTATTACTGTTACTGATCAATTGTTTAATTCGGCAAGTAATGATTATTTTTATTATCGATTCAAATACAGTTTACTTTCCTGATTAACTGATTAATCATTCGGTGTACATAATCACAGCACATAGAGAAAATGCTCACAGTAAGTTATCCAAAATATGTCCTCAAACTGCTTGATTTGTTTTTCAAATCTAAACCCAAACATATTCAGTTTACAATCATATAAAATAGAGAAAACAAGTAAACATTCTCATTTAAGAAACTACCACCAGAAAATGTTTTTTCAAAACACTTAAAGATATGCCAGTATCCTCTGTTGAGGTATGATGGTGGCAAACCTCAACTGAACAGACAAAAAGACTGTCCCATGCTTCTTACCGGGACGACCAGTGACGTGACTCCGCTGGCGAGGCCGGTCAGAACTCTGCCAATGTAAAGCATCCACACATTCTGTGCTGCAATCATGATGGTGAAACCAAAGACGTACGGCAGGGAGCAGAACATCAGACTGAGCTTCCTGCCAATCTTCTCCACCATCCAGCCGCCCAGCAGGCCGCCCACTGCCGCTCCCACTGCCACTATAGACTGAAAAACAAACAACACAGAGCTTGAGAAAATAAAGTTTAATATTTCATTCAGCTGAAACTGTATACAATTTTTAGTAGTCCAGGTTATGTAGAAGTAAGAACAAGAGTTGTGCGTAAAATTCAAATCTGCATTTGTTTGCTGACAAGCTTTTCTCGCTAATCCTTTCAGTCGTCTTTATCTTTGATGCTTATCTTCATTCATAAGATCAAGAGAAGCACTTTGACACACAAACACCCATTAATCAAGAAGATTTATGAAAATTCAGTGGCCACAGAGAACAATAAATGTTAAATAAAAACTAAAGCTCTGAAGTGTACTCTGGGAATTGTAGTTGGTTTCTGGCCCAGAGCATTTATATCAACAGACTTTGACTGTAATTAAAGGACTGAACATTTTCTGACACAGCTGTTTATCTTAGGTACATGTGAATGGCTGTCTGTGAAGTGATGCCTTGTTTATTATATAACACACTATATTTACTTGCTGTGTTTTCTTGAATATTTTTTACGGTCTGAATTTTGCATGTGACATTTACACTTCACAAAGTACCCTTAAAAATTCCAAGTAGTAAAAGTAGTTTAAGTGCATTTAAAACATTATAAGGTATAACCAACTCTGGGTTTAAGTACCTTCTGTAATTTTTTCAGGAAGTAGTCCATATTAAGTTTTAAACATATTTCCCCTCATTCAAAAGAAACCAATAGCCATTTCACTTCTCAGTTTAATTTGCATTTGAGTTTTGTTAATATTAGAGCTTCTTTTTATGCTTCCTAATACTGTTACTATGTTTTACATCAAGCAAATGAAACGTGGTGAAGTTGGACAACATGTGATGCCATAAAACTGCTGATAAGTTAAAACTATGCTGTCGACAAGCTGTTCTGGTTTGTGACATGTGATATTAAATCATCATACCCCAAACCAAGAGGCCTCTTCAGCATCCAGCTGCAGTCGAGGGTCAGCCATCCGGGTTAATTCAGGGAGGGCAGGAGAGCTGTACCCCAACACAAAGCCGAAGCTCATGGGACCCAGAACAGATGCAAACGTAGCCAGGTACAAATTCTTGTTCTTCACTTTACTGTGGAGAGAAAGAGGAACTGAGCTGACGATAGGGGGCAGAGGTCAATCATCAACATGTCAACTGATAGAAGGACGGTTCACCTACTTACATAGGTATATTTGCATGTTGAAATGCACTCAGATAAAAAGAGGAATACCGTAGACCCTCTATAGGCTGACATTTAGAGGCGCAATCTGAAAATTGTTTATTCTGTGTCATTTTTAGGAATCAGAATAATTTAACAATGATTAACAGGAGCATGTTTATTTCTTCTTAATTACATACAATGAGGTATGTTTTTGGCAAAGAAGTAGTGACACTAAAACAGTATTATGACTTTCAATAAACAAAATATTAAAAATGAAAAAGATAAAAACTATATATATTAAAATATATCTTAAGTGTTGTTTCTGAGGTTATCAGATAGAGCAGTGAAGAAGTTAATCAGGGCACTTATAGTGTGTTAGAAAAGCATTTGTTGTGTGTGCCTCAACAGCATTTCAGGGATATCACTGGTTTGTTGTCAAGTTTTAGCTACATAACTACAAACTGTGCAGATTTTCCATTTTGAGCAGATTGGAATGCAGTTTGTACAGTTATAGATGTACACAGTGAGTCTCACTGTTCAGAGCAGCTCTTGTTTTCCATTCCTTCCCTTGGAAATGGAAAAAAAAACAACATCACAGAGCAGTTTTGCCAAATAAATAAATAAATAAATTGATGAGTTGATTAAGAAAAAAGAGACTGTCATGAATTTGACCAGCTGTATGTCAGTTAAGTCATTTATCAAGCAAGAATGTATTTTCGTGACTTAGGTCTGTCTTGGAAGTTGTGATGATATTTTCTACTATTATCTGACATTTTGTAGGCTATAAAATTGGGTTATTGCTACATAGTTACATAGTTAAGCAACTTGGTTGTGCAAATTGATTTCTTCAAATTGATCATGCAACTTTGACAAAAATGAATCCAGACTTAATATTTACGTCGATAGATAAACTGTTACGAGTCTACTAATTGATTTTATATTGTTTAGCAACAAATAGTAATGAGTGAATCCTTGAAGTGACTGACAAATTGATTTCTTTTTTCAATCACAACAGCGCTGTTTGCCTAAAATATGTTCTTACTAGTAAATAGAAAAAGATATGTGAAGACGTCTGCAATGCTTTTTAACAAATATCTTTGTATTCGACTGGTTGGATGTTTATTTAGGTCACAATTAGTTGACTAAGCAACGTGAATACTCTCCTAGTTGATTATGCAGCAAACAGACTGCAGCTATGCTGAGCTGGTCGCTGTGTATTAGTGTGTTAACTTACCTCAGATAGGCATCCTGTTCAGGCAGAAGTCCTGCGGGTTCCTCATCTCCACCCTCGGCATCCAGCAGCCTTCTCCTCTCGCTCTGGATGTCCATATTTACAGCAGTGACCTTTCCTGGTGTTTACTCCCTTCACTTGTTCACCTTTAACATTGATCACAGGTAAGGGAAGACTACAACCCTGAAGAAAATCAGCAGTAGCTACAGTACACAGTGGAAACCGCACAGTGGCAGGACGGAACCGAAAAGAGAAACTGTGACGTTACAGTATCCAAGGTGGTAGTAGAGTCATTTAAACATCGGCCATTTCAGTTTTAAAACTGTCGTCAGTAGTAGCTACTCAACGCCAAAGGTTCACACGAATGTTGGAGCTTCACCGGCGGCCAACTTGCTTTGTCAACATTACAGTCAGCTGATCATTGTATGTAGCTACATGTATTTCCGTTTTCAAAATAAAAGTCCTGGTGTAGCTGGTGGTACAGAGATTATTACAAACTCAGCCAAAGAATGTCTTGGTAATTTATTTCATAGGAACTACAGTGGTGTTTAAAAACTTTAAAACTGAAACACCCAGCTATCGAATACGATTTTATTTTACCATTTCAATAAAGAATAAGTCAAAATTGGCCTACATCGGGACTGTTTGAGTACGTTTTGCGCTGTGTGTGAGCACAGTCACGAAGAAAATCTTTTATTTATTTTTTTTTACAAGATTGAATTGTCACTACAACAACATACACAATAGTAACACAAAATATTAAACGATTTGACACTATCTTAGTGCGATTGAAACGACGCCGGAAATGGCATGACGAAAGTTTCTTGCTCGTTGTAGAAACTCTTTGTTTAAGAAAGAAGAGCCTTTGGCTCCCTCAGCTGCTGAGTGTTGAAGTTGGTTGGTTTCCATGGTGACATCCGGATTTTTAACATTATGCAGCAATTTTAAAATACAAGCTAAGTAAAAATTACAAAAGGTGAAAGGGAACTAAGAAGTGTAAAACATATATCAGCTTTTTATAAAAACGCAATGGAAACTCTAGAGGAGAGAAATGTCCAGTCGGTAAACACTTTATTGCAAACACTAGCAAAGTAGCTAGAAGTTAGAATTTCTGTTAAGATAGTATACCAAGTCCGAGTAGCTAACGTTAGCTAGAGATCCCATATTAGTTAGCAATAATCATAAGGTAACGTTACACTCAGAGGATAATGAATAAGCAAAAGACGTTTTGTCTGAGGTCAACTAGCTGATTGAATTGTTTTTAGTTGTTTTTTATGTGTACAAAGTAGTAGTTAACGTTACTTTACAAAATTATGTTTTTCCACACCCAGCTAACGTGACAACAGCGTTTTTTCTCAACATATGATATTATTGGGTATTCAGTGTTAACTGTTAACATTATATAACATTATAGCATTGTATAATGTAATTCAAACACCTAAAATACAAAAGTGTAACTTTACTCACTTAATAGCAAACTATACAAACCAAACCCAACTTATTGAATCGACTTAGTCTGTGTGTGTGTGTGTGTGTGTTTTCTAGAGAGTTACGCATCAGGAGACAGAAGAAAGTGTATTTCCAACTGCTGTGTCAGAAGAGGTGCTGAATGAGGCCAGGAGAAAAAGCACCCTGAAACAGCTTTTTATTTCCCGTGAAATCTTTCTGGCATCAGGAGAGGAACGCCCTCAGAGACCAGAGCTACAGGGGAGCCTCATTATTCAAAGCAAGGCTGCAGAACAGTGAGAATCATAAATGAAATGAAAGACTTACATATGATCATTAGTGAATGAAAAAATTGTGTAATTGTACTACAGCTATTTGCTTTAGGGTTTATTTAAACACGCCTTCAGGTGTGCTTTCACGCAGAAAAGCAAAAATCGTTTCTGCGTTACAACAGGGGAAAACCAAACAGGAGGGATCTTTGCTCAACTTTTGTGCAAAGTAACATGAAATCCAGTATTTACCTTTTTAGGGTTGAATATGCTAATAATTTTTTTCTTTGCAGTAACAGAAATGGAACACAGGCAATGCAGAAGTTCAGCTACGAGAGAGCTGTAATCTTCTTCTCCAAAGCCATCACACTGCAGCCAGAACAAGTAAAGCAGCAACAGCAATGCTAGGACAGTAACCAATGTCATTTTTTGACTTATGAAAAGTTACCTTAATTAAAACTGACCATGTTATGAATTTTGCTCCAGAGTTAATGATGAGCAGTACTAAACCTTGATATTTTTAACTTGATTCTAGACTAATTTTTATGTTGAATAGATAAAATGTTTATGAGAGGCAAAAAAAAATGTTCTACTTAAGTACTTGTTGTAATAACCTTGATTGTAATGATAATAAACAAAATAACCCAATAGTTTATTCTTATTATGCTACACAACTTTTTTTCAGTTTACCTCTGTGCTAACCCTTTTTGCTTATTTCTGCTGGTGTGAGATATTCTATAAAGCTCTAGACGTACTGTTGGTGTTTTTTAATCTCCTCTGTGTGAGATGACTGATAATGTCTGCTGTTGTGTATGATAGCCTCAGCTGTATGTGAGTCAGGCAGAAGCCTACCTCCAGCTCTGTGACTTCCAGTCTGCCGCAACCTGTTATAAACGGGCCTGGCTCCTGGAGCCTGGAATGTTCAGTGCCCGTTTGGCCTTCATTTATTATCTCCAGGTAAAATTCTCCAAAATACTTAGTTGTTCTGGTCTTGGTAAATTGACACTATCACATGTACAATCACAGTAAACTTCTTGTTATTTCTACATCTATCAGAGCAACTCAGGTTAAAACACAAATCAGATGATGCTAAAGTTGTAAAGCTACTGAGCTACAACAACAGATATAAAAATAGATGTCTTTGATATATCTGCATCTGTGGACAAAAAAATAGGTTTATCTGCTGTAGCACTAATTACAGAGCATCCTTCATTAAAAAAAAGCAGCCTAAACATGCATAATCATTTAAAGGAGATTTTTTGATTGCCTTTTTCATGTACAGGGACAGTGTTTGTTTGACCGAGGCCTTTACCTGGAGGCTCTGGAGGCCTTTAGCAAAGCTGCTGAAGTGAGGCCAGGCTACAGGGCCTTCGAGCTTAGAAGGTCAGAAACCTGAATCATAAGATCTAGAATAGATCAAAGTTGCACTTTTGTGCTTAGGTTTAAAAATAATTATTTGCAAAAAATATATAGTTTTTCACAGTCTGTAGAGATAAGAGATCAATGCTATGTGTGAAGATATTTGTATATACATACATTACATTGATACATAGATCTACAATGCAGCAGCTTTAACATTTTGGACAATATTTTTGAGTGGGTGAATAAGAGCCAAACACATCATTAATCACAAGCACTCAAAACATCAGTTGTGGTTCACACAATTTATTTTTCTGTTTGTTTTGGTTATCATTCTAGCTCTGTTTCCAATTCATACACCTTGTTCATTATGTATTCTGTTTGTTGTAACTTGTATACTAGCCTAGCCTGTCTGACAGCTGTAGGTCACCACTCTGACTGTTTAAAGCTGGTGAATGACTGGATTGTGTCAGATCTTCCTACCTCCGACCTTTACATCCTCAGAGCACGACTGCACAAACTGCTCAACCGGGTAACAACTGCATGAATGTCAAATACCTACAACCAGCAGCATATACTCTTTAGATCTCAGGCACTTGGTTGATGGTGTAAAGAATCAAGCAGCTTAATGGGAGAGCAGAATGATCTTAAATCTGTTAAGTCACAGTCATGCAAGCAATCAATAGCAAAAAAACATTGTATTTTTGTATCAAGACAAATAAATTGCAGCAACAGCAAATGTTGTCACAATTTACAGTTGAAGCAAAAATGTTTGATAAAGAAATTAAAGGTGAAAAGATAGATTTTTAAAAGAAATTAGTGCTGGGAACAAACTTATCTAATTTAGCAAAATAATCAGATGACCAGATATTAACTACCATTTCTAAATATTTAGAGATACTAAATTAAAGGATACTGACTAGGAAAAAAAAACTGTAAAAAGTTCCATGTAGTATCTTAAATATAGTGTGCCTATACACTATCACCATCACTGTTTTTCTCTCCAATCTAGACATTACAATGTTATCAAGACGTGAAGTCGGCACTGGCATTGAACCCAGCGTGTCCGGTGGCTGGAGCTCTGTTGCTGCAGCTGTGTGAAGCCAGTGAACGGGCCAGACAAAAAGCGGTGGACAGAACTTTGACTGGCGAACTTCCTGAAGCCCTCTGCATGATCAATATCGCTCTGGAGAACTACCCTGAGGACGCACGCCTCTACCTGATCAGGTGAGAATGAAATAAAAGGAGAGTAGTTACACTTCTCAGATACACAGTGGTTGTGAAGTCAACAAAATGTACAAGTTGACAAACAATGAGGTTATATATATAAATATAAAGACGAACCTGCAGGTTTTTGACTGTAGGAGGAAACCAGGGAACCTGAGTGAATAAATACATTTTTGAACAGCTTTTTTTTGTCTGAAATTATTGACTTTTTTAGCATATAAAACAGAGAGGCTTCAGATGTCACCTTGATGAATGGTATTCTTTGTCATTAAGTAAGAACAAACAAAATGACCAAAGTAACATTTTTACTAATTAACTAATACCTCCCATGATGCTTTGCTTAAGATTTGAACCATTCAGTCTGGTCAATTTATTGTCAAATTTGTTTTGATTAAATCTTGTTCTTTTTTATGTTTTATACAGTTTATTTAACCTTTTTTCAAATCTGTTTCATTCAATCTAATTCTCTGTCCATCAGAGGGACTCTGTATCGACGTTTGAAAGATTTCACAGCTGCTATCGAGGATCTTGTCCAGGCTGTAGAGCTGAGTGAGGAAGAGGTGGAGAAGAAGGTCAGGGGTCAGGCGGAGGCCAGAGATGTGAAAGATGAGTGTCACTCTTTGGAAGATGAGGCACAGTGTCAGCTAGTTCTCACCTACAATGATTTTGCTGTTCAGTGCTTCAGCAAAGGCCTGTTTGCTGAGGCAACTCTTCTTCTCAACAAGGCCATCGATGAGGAAAAGGGCCAGGCGGGCCTGTATCTAAACCGCGGAGGTGGGGCAGTGAACACTTGGTCTGTGAGGAAGTGTGTGTACAGCTCTTTCTGTACTGTGCACATAAACACGATCATTTTGTGTACATTAAAACTTTAGTCAGTGGGAAAAAGTAGTCTCAAATCCAGAAATAAAGTATTTAATGTTTAATCATTGCTATGGCTTAACTATTCTATGAATCTGTTTTCATCCGCTGCTGTGGGACAGCAAATACTTACTTACTGTCCCTTTGAAACCGAAATGTGTAACTTTCTGCTCATACAGAAGCCAAATTATTTGGTGTCACATTTATGAAATTTATTCTTATTCTTTTTGAATGCAGTGAACATGACAGTGAACAGTCAGATAAGGTACATATGGTATTAAGTAATGGGGCACAGAAACTGCCTGACAAGTTCAACCTGACAAACCTGATCAAAATTTCTCAGCGGTAGTTTATGAAGAGCTTTGCTTGCCAAAATAAATGTACAGTTTGTAGCTTGTCACCACTCTCTACTATACAACTGAAAATAATAACCATGAATTCACTCAGTGTAGTTTGAATTTTGATTAAGTTGCTTGCTGAAAAAACTCAGCAGTGTTTTTTTTTTTTCTAAACAAATTTGTTCAGAAAAGATTACTTAATGTATCATTTGGGATAATTTGCTGATTTTCATTGTTAACTGATTACTGATAACTCACCCAAGTGTGTGAGAACAGTGCCGAAAATGCTGATTGAAATGATCTATTTATTTGATAATTTGTTTATGCTGTTGTGTGTTTGTGCACGTGTGTGTCAGACTGTTTCTTAAAGCAGGGTGAGTGGTGTTATGCACTGGCTGACTACCAGCAGGCTGAAGAGATGATGCATCCCGATGACCCCGCCGTCCGGCTCCGCCTTGCCGTCATCCACAACATGCTGGGCTCTTTCTGCTTCCAGGACGGGTAAGAGCCACGAAGACACCAACGAAGACATTTAACACCCTCACAATTAATTTTGTTTATATGTCATATTTGTGGGCGTATTTTATTGTGAATGTACATTGTGTATCCATTTTCAGTCATTTTCAGGATGCAGTCGACATGCTTTCTTTGGCCATCAAGTACAACCCCACAGTTAGTCAGTACTATGAGAACAGATCAAAGGCCTTTCGAAAGCTCTGTAACTTGAAGGGAGCCAGTGAGGACTTCATCTGCATGCTGATCCTTGATCACAACAGCAAGGAGGTCGAGACTTCTTTTCAACCTTCAAATCTACTGATATTGCCATATTTTTGAAAGGAGCTGGTCTGTTCAATTAGACAAACATCATTTAACTTTTCCAATAATTTAAAGTAATTTAAAGTCTCTATAAATAAAACAAACCAATATCAAGATACTGCTTTGACAGGTTTTAGCCTTTGATGAAAATCTCTCATACACTGCATTTAGTTCCAACAAAATCACACACACATTCATGAAACACATTCCCAACACACATTTTGTGATTAATTTTAGATCAACCTCTTTTTACACAAATCCAGTTAAAATGTGATTTTGCAGGTTTGTCAAAAAGTTTACCACCCAACCTCTTGAAAACAGCTAATGTTTCCAAAGCTTGTGCATAAAGGAAGTAGTAACTTCTATGACTGTGTGTTGGTTTGTATAGGTGCTTCCTATGCTGATGAGTCTGTTCCCTGGCTGCAGTGTGTCTGATGTTTTATCCAGTCCAACAGGAAAAGAAATTAAAGTTCAGCTGATGGACACCATCAAGGCCTGCAGGTCCTCCTGTGATCAGCAAGGGTCAGCAACACATAAACTGACTCGAAAGCTTGGACACACCTGCTTAAACACTGACTGTGCAACAGCTGACTGACATAAGAGCAGATACGCAGCAGCTTAACTTGTTACAAGTTAAAGAAAATAATTATATGTCGTCTGTACTCGGGAGATGAAATGTGTAATGAGTATGTTGCTGGTAATTCACTTTTCACGTCATAATGGCTGGTAGTGGTACACCAACTGAGTGGAAACTCTTTTTTCTTGAACAACCTCTGTGCGCTTAATCACCAGCAAAACAGAAACCAAAACATATAGAACATGAATAATGATACAGTAGAAATTACATATGAATTCTTGAAGTTTTTAATGATTGAAATGGCACTCATCTCATAATTAATTTGTGAAGATACAACTGCTCCTTGTTTCCCTGTTAGGATTTCGTGTGGGCATTAAGGAGAATTGAATCCTGTGTTTTAATGTGTTCATAGGCTGAGTGAGAAGCTCCAGAAAGTGACCCTGACCAGTGAGAAAACAGCAAGCCAATCAGAGGAGCTGTCAGATGCAGGAAAGGAGCTGAAGTTGTGTGTAAATCAGCAGGAGATGCAGCAAATTGTGAAGGGTCCTTTGCAGGTACAGAGGGAAAGATCATAGATGATTGCAGTTGGGGGTATATAAAGATATAAGAAAATACTCATATTTAACACCTGAATGCAAGGAAAACTCTTTCAGAATTTGTGTCTTTGGGGTGCTCTCTGAGCTCTGTCTCAGAAGTGATAGTGAAATTACACTCACTTATAAATGTTGTTTCATCTATGACTACATTGTGTGTTTTTACCAACATTTGTCCATGTCTCAGACTTTAAAATGATCCTAGTTTGCATTTGAGATGTTGTAAACCTTGTGAATAACCTTCAAGAACACTTTTATCATAAACCATATTAACAATATGACAGCTACAGTTCTTAAACACCACTAAGGTTTGAAACTAAACTGATAAGGGAATCATTTTATATCAATAAACATACATACATATTCTTCATGTGAACAAAATATAGAAATAAACTATAAAAACAGCATGTTACACATGCAGTATCTTAAATTACTTCATACATAGAAGTGAACTCTAAGTCAGACGCTACTGTCTTAGTCAACAGTGGTATCACTTGTAAAATGCATTAGTATTATTCTTTAATTAATATGTTATTATGCATTGTAGCCCAATAGGTGGCAGCAGAGGCACATTTTTTAGCATGAATGCCTTACTCAGTATTCTCCACTACTAAGTTTGACTAGTAATGTTGTGTTTCATGTATGACCTGCTATTTCCATGTTTGGGTACCAGCTCTGTAACACTGAGCAAGTGATCTGAGATCTGATTTGTAGAATTATTTTGAAATTGAAACAGAGGAATTATCTGTACCAACTACAACTAGTAAACTGTGAATGGATGATTATGCCTCGATAAATGTTTGTGGAAAAAACCTTAAAGTCTCTTTTTTGTATGGAACTTAAGTGAACACAGTCTTAACCCAGCATTTATCAGACAGCTGTCTCATTATAATCTCACAGATACTCCCATCTGCAGTTTAGTTCCACATATGTTACAGCTAAACCATGTAATTGTTCAGAATTATACAACACAGAATATACTGTATATCAATTTCAGTTTTATGCAGTCAGTTTCAGTCATGCATTCTCTTTGTCTTAATTTATTGTTTTTTATCTCTATGTTTTTATTCCACTGTCTTTCATTTATAAGTAGTAAGACCGTACATACATGTACAATATATGTACATATATATATATATGTATACAATATATATGCACAATAATAAAAATTTACATCTTTTACAATTCCAAAATAATGCTCACCATTCTCTGAAACCAAGCAGTGTCTAACTTGAAGGATATCATGATAAGATGATGTTTTATTAATTGTGAAGATGCAGCGAGGTCTCAGCAAAGAGAGAGCAGTTTTATGCAGCTCAGAAAACATTGTCTAGAGATCTAATCTGGCTTAGAATAGCTTGTATGGTATGTTTGTGATCACCCTCAAAGTCAGAAACGAGTTCTGAAAGGCTACACCGAAAAGCAGAGCAAAAACTTAGCCATCAGAGAGATGATTTAAGAATCATTGCAATAAACTCCAATGCCAAAACAACAGTGTATGGAACAAACTGATGGAGTGGTTGTTGGATGCACTGATGATGATGATTTGGGTAAAGATTCAACACATATAATATAAAAAATGACCAGACATGAAATCTACATGTCCAAAATCTTAGTGACAAGATTTGTTCTTTTGTTATCCACGTAAGAGAAAAACTGACTGTAACTTAATAATTTCTCTCTAATGACCCTAACTAATGGTCTTTGCTCTGTTGTTCAGTAGAAGTGTATCACTTGTAATAAGTATCAGAAGTGAAGATGTGTTGTGGCTGCAGCTCTGTGGTGTTCTGTGAGAGGCAGCTGACCTCAATGCATTAACAACAGCTGTGGCAACAGCTGACACACAGAGAAAGGACCTGTGGCACACTGGCTGCTGTCTCACCATAGAAAGTATCCACACCACATAGCTAAAAGCACAAACATACCAAACATACCAGTGTCTGTCGCAGAACTTTCACGCTGTGCACTTTGGTTCCTAATTAACTCTAATGAAAATGGATACGGCATATTTTCTCTTTACCTTCTCTGAATAAGCTGCCACATGTGGATTATTAGAGAGAGGCTTCTTTTCTGGTGTAGAAGTCTTTTTTGACTTGTTCAGATGTATTTTTCTATCATATTTGACACCCACTGAAATCCAACACTGCTGTAGAATGTAAGTGCAGACCCACGCAGGAGAGGACCAAGCTCACATTTCTGTCAGTCATTGTTCACTGTGTTGATACTTCTGATGTCTTCTGAGCAGTGCAGCATCAGGACAGGCCTGGGTTCATAACCTCAGAGTGTGTGTGCGTATGTGAGTCTGTGTTTCTCTTCCTTTAAGGATCACATCTTGTCCTAAGTATTAGTTGATTCCCAAAATTCCTAAAACTATGCACATTTTGCTGGTTCCAACAATGGCTCTCTCAAGGTCAGGACCTGAATTTAGAGTCCAGATTGGGATTGATTGTTGAGGTCAGAAATCACAGACAGTAGAAAGTCTTCGAAAGCACAGTAATAGCATGTTAAAACGTGTGTGGGCTTTAGTCACTCAGCCATGTGGTGAGGGATAGACAGGGGTTGTAAAGGACCTGAAAAGTGTTTCACACTTGTGCAATAAAAGGCTTGAGTTACCTTCCTGTCAGGGCCGGGAGGCGCAGCCAGTCAGGTCGTGTCAGTGGCCCAGCCAGCCAGGTTTCTGAGGCCAGACAAAAACACCTTTCTCTGGGCACAGGAGCTGGTGGCTTGGCCCAGGCTCAAAACATTCCCTGTCGGAGGGGAGGTTCATTCACGTTTTGGCCGGAGACTGTTATGTCTAAGGTACGCAGAACACGTTTGTAGTCTTTGGGTAGTGTTCGGGCCAGGTGACGTGCGTGGACGCACAACTCCATGTCCTCCTGAAGTGAAAGTGAAAGGGGATATGTGGGTTTGGAATTGGATTAATGTTGCTAGACTGGGGTGGGCCTTGAAGTATGTGCCAGTCAGGGTTTTTGTCAATTTCTGCCAAGACTGCTAAGTACCTATTATTGCATTATGATAATAGCTTGGACTGTTGAGACTGTTAAAATTCCATTCTACCTCAAAGACCAGCTGAAAAACAGAATCACAACATCATCTCATTTTTATTTTCAAAATATTAAAAAAATATGAAAATCAAACACACTGTACTGAATATACAATCTTCTGTATCTTAATAAATTATAATATATTAACACAAGTATTCACCAGGAATAATGTCTGAACAATGCACGTTAGAGACAGAGGTCATAGCTAAAGCTGCACGGTCGGTTAACAGACAGATGAGTCCACCTGCTGATCCAGAAACACATCAACATGCTTCCATGGGCTAACAGACTGGTGTCTGGGTTGCTGTCTCCCCTTGCTCCAACGTCTGATGCATGACATACATGACACATTTGGCACTTAGGGGACACATAAAAATGGTAAAATTTGCTTTACAGTCTTGTAATTCTTTTAAATAAATTCAGCCTTGTGGGTTCTTTGCTTGACAGAGACGGGAGAGAGAAAGAGGAGGGAGGCGGACAGACAGAGGCAAGCAGACGAAGGGTCTCCCTTGAGGAACATTTCTAAAGACAATTTATATATTTTGGAGAGATAAAACATCTGCCTGTTTGTTCTTCTCATAAATTTTCCAGTCAGTTTTACTGGCTTGTCTCAGCCACCGTCTCTCTGTTCGGGCTGTGTGTGTTCTTTCTTAGCATGTTGCCTGTCCTCAGCTTAGGACAAGTGCTTCAGACAGCTTATTGGGTCTTTGAGGGCATCAGAGGCCTGATTTGCCTTTAGTTCTTGCCCCTAAGTATTTATTTCTTGCTGGCATCAGAAGCTGGTGGATTCCTCAAGTCGCAGCTGACCTTAAATATTCTACCAGCCAAAACGAATTTTTGGAGTAGAAAGGAACGTCCACATGATGGTTGGTTTCCTGCTGAAGTAGATTAATTTACCAGCCACATACAAGTTTATCAGCATTTGGCTGACAGCTATTTGGTGATTGTCCCATTTCCTACTTGTAGCCGACCACTATCTCTGGCTGTTCTTCAGGATGAAGTGCTCCTATGTTAGAGCTGACAGTTGTGTTTTTGGTTTCACTTCCAGCCATTAATTTCTTTGAGTTTGCTGATGCTGGTCCCTTTGATAGGTGTTGATGGCGGGGGGTTGTAAAGAGGTAGGGTGGGGGTGCTGCAGCCTCGTGTCCACAGCTTCTCGGTGGGGGCTGTCCACACAGTTCGAGACTTCTTCTGCGGTTTGTCTTTTTTATCTTTAGAAGTACCAGGGGACATGGACTGGAGAGAGAGGAATGAGGAGCCAGGGTTAGTGTGACATAAAGGATATTTAAACTGACTAACAATGAATGATGCTGCTTCATTACAGTGTCACTTTACAGAATAATAGTGGTATCTTTCACCTTCTCTACAGTAAATGCAACCCACTGCTCTAAGTCTAACCTCCCCTTATGTGACCTGTCCAACAGTCTTCAACTTCAGCTCCCTTTTCTTATTTAGAACTAATAAATGTAACATACACAGCAGCAGAGAGTGAAGCAGCTGAGCTTTGCAGCATTTTGTCCTGTCCCTGCGTAGCGGTTCTTCTTTGGCAGCAGCAGGATGAAGGACACAGCCAGAGACAGATGGTAGAAACTGTGGACATAGGCGTAGTCCCACTCCTGCAGTGAGGAGAATACAGCACATCCTACTTAAAGTGCTTTTAGATATTAATGTTAATAATTTCAGCATATGAAGATATGTAACATGACAATTGGCTGCCTTTTTGATAGTTGCATACTAATGAACAACACAAAACATTTTGTTGAAAGACATGCAAATGCACAACTTAGGACTCTTGAGGTAGAAATTGAAACATTATGTGGTAATGTATTACTTTGAGGATCTACTTAAACAGTGGATATACGTGAGGATGTAACCTTATGCTATACAAACTGACTGCTTAGCCATGATCCTAGCATTTTCATATTGTAGTTGTTATGCTTAAGAATTAGTATATTTTGATGAGGGTCACCTCAAAGTAGAAACGAAGCATCAGAGCGAGAGCACCGAAGCAGCAGCCCGGACCAACTTGCTGCGTATACACTTTCTTCTCTGGATATACTGCCCTCAACTGCTTCATCTTCTGCAGCTGAAATTAGATTGATATCCACAGATAAGACAAACATGAAATTCAAGATCAAGGATACAAGGAAAGGATGGAAGAAGAGAAGAAGACTGACAAGAACTTAAAAGAGAGGAAGAAAATTTTTGAAAAAATCGAAATTCAAGTTGAAGAAGAGTTGAAAAGAGAGGACAAAAGTCAAAGTTGATGAAGGAGGAAAAAGAAGATGTAAAAGATAAATGAAATCCTCTTTAAAAGAAGAGGAAAAAGAGTAAAAACTGAAAAAAATGTGAAGAGCTTGAATCAAATTTTCATATATTTGATGTACGAAAAGCCCAAACAATATGCTATTATCTGAATATTAACTCACTGCATTTTATCATAAACAAAAACCTGCTATTCTAAGACTGCCTACCCATTTGACAGTGATGATAAAGACAGCTGATCCGATGGGTCCAGAGTAGATCCCATAGCCCCAGCGATCCTGGTAGATCCTCACAGCAGTTGTCAACACTCCAAACATGGTTATACTGGAGCGCTGAGGTTCATCAAAGTCTCCCAGAGCTGAGACAAGGACACACATTCTCAGTAACTCATGTAGAAAAAAACAATGGAACTAGTGTTACTTTTTTTTATCACATTAACAGGCAGTTGGTCAAAATTGTAAGTAGTGTTTTTTGGTCTTAATTTTAACTAAATTACAACCAAAATCACATTAGTCTTTACTTTTCTAGGAACCCAGAGGCTCTTGGAATACTTAAATCCACAGTGAAGCACAAGAGTCTGAAGGTTTTAAGCTTGGCCAAAAAACAGACCAAGACCTTTTTTACAGTTTGCATTCGAGTGTCTCCCATGAGCAATACACATAAATATGTATGTTTTTTTAACAGTTAAAGCAAAGGGACAAAAAACATATGACTCACAATAGCAAGATATATAAGATATATAAGACCTGAATCAGCATCACCACTTAAGAAGCTCAAAAATATAAAGGCCTGGCACAACAGTTGATTTGCATTGGAGCGATTTTGATTTAACCCTTATCTCTTCTTGTTTGGTTCCATTTTTGAGCTGAGTTGTGATTTGCTATATTTGATATTTATCTGTATAATTTTAAAAAAATCAGTACACCTTCCAAATGAGGCAGATCAGTCTGCGAGATCAGTTGTTGAGGCATTTGGCCTTTCACAGAAAGTGACTCCAAAGCCCTTGTTGCAAACCTCAAAGGGTTTAGATGGGTTGATGGGAGAGGAGCAAATGTTTTAATGTGAGTGCATGTGCCTTTGTGTGTGAGGTCACTTGAGAGAGTAGCAGCAAGCAAATCCGAGCACATGTGAGCTAAACTCAAAGACACAACATATGTTATAAACAACTGTTTAAGAGCAGGTTGTTAAAGACCTTGTGTGGGGGAAGTGTAGTCGTTGCATACTTATTAGTTTTAGTTTTTTTCTGATCTATTTCAATACCAATAAGCAAGTTACAGTTTTTCAGAAAAATCAAGAAAAGAAACCTATCCAAAATTTTGGAAGACAAGCGAAAAGACACACAATTAGTCATTGTGTTAACAGGTGTTGACCTAGTCTCTCTCTGAATGTCATGACTACGGACATCTATTATGTAAGACACCTGCAGAGACAATGACTTTGCTTGAATCTGCACCAATAGCTAACCAGCCAAACCACAATTCACTCTGTTGCTTTATCCAAAGCAGACTGTATAGTAGGACTTACCTATAAGTGTGACCCACATGGAAAGAGCTGTGCCATAAACACTGAAATACTCCAGAATGTCGTATTTCATAAAACACAGGATGGAAAGGCCCGGTCCATCACATGCATGGTAGATCTACAGAATGACATATAAGTTCAAGTCAAACAGAAAGTCACAGCATCTAGGTTTTTATTGCCCTTCAAATGCAAACCCAATTTCAACAGCACAATAAACTGTTCATATAGGCAGCATGTAAGCAGGTATTTTTTCCATTAAAATCAATATGTCCAGGAAGCTTTTATTAGAGTCTGTCTTGTCTGATAAATACACAAATTTGTTTTTTGATGCACAAAACATTCCTATTGTGATTTAAAAGATAGCAAATAAGTCTTCATTCTAGCTGAAGATTAGATGTTTTGTTACTGTGCATTAACAATTCAGTTAAAGTTGCTGAGGTTATTTTTAACCTTTCACACTAACAATTGTCAGAGCTTAAGCCTTAACAGATTTGGTGAAGGTAGGTAGAATTTGGATTTGATGGGTAGATCTTATCCAGTATTCAGATTCAATAAAATGGTACTAAACCCCAACCTTACATTTGTTTGTATAAATTCACATAAACTTCCAACTTTCAACTTGACATTTAGATTGATCAAATTAAAAAGATTAAAGAATTTTATACAAGTAGTTTAGAAAATTATCAAATCTGTCAGTCGGAGCCAGAAACATCAGTGTTGTCAGATAACTGCATGTTCAGTCACCAAGATTTCACTCCAACTTCCCAATCTTTGAAGTGCAAGCAACACAGTTTTTTTCTCTCACATTGAAACAGAACCATAAGAAAATTCTCACCGCAGTGAAAAACATGGTGAAAAAGTAGACCATGGCCTCCATATGGAAGCCCCTCTTCGCAGCTACACTGGCTGTAGGCAGGAACACCAGGCTGCTGACGGTAGGAAGCAACATCTTGGCAATAAATGCACCCATGGTGGAGGGCCAGGAAATGAAACTCAAAAAGAAACTTTTGACAGCTTGTGGATGAGATATTAAAGTCCCGTTGGGCTTCAGAAGTTCCTTAGTCTTTGAAATTATCTCACTGTATAAACCAGTTAAGCAAATGAAGTATAAGCTGTCCAACCAACGTGATATTAGCAAGGAAAGTAAATGTCCTCAGGTCTCTTAGTCCTCACTGTGTGTGTGACTAGTAGGTCAAGTAGTGAATGGATGAGCTAGAAAGGGCATATACAGTACAAATACTCTCTCGTGCAGCATGAACACACCCAGCTGTCCAGTTTGGCCATTTAAAGTTTAAATGTCCCCCTGGCTGGCATGCCCACAGGGGCCTGTATGTGCAGTGTCATGCCTGAACAGCTGTTTGCATACCGGTGCGACATGGGAGGAGCTGCAAGCAGGGCAAGGACTAGCTAGCTACATTGTAGCATATCTGTGGACTATTCCAAGCCGGGGTTGAACACTATAAGCAAATTTTTCTTAGTAATTGTTTTACCTTGCTGTGGTAGAACGGCTTTCTATTGACTTTGTTGGTCAGTAAGAGAGTTTGAGACCTGTTATAGCCACCATTCAGCCAAAGTAGACACTGACTACCATTAAATCTCTATATTATTACCATGTACTGATAATGTTTATAGTGAATGATACTGCAGCACATGGTTAACTTGCAATGCCACTGTCCAACACTCATACAGGAGGCAGTACATACTTTATGGAAATGGATTCCATGATTCAAGATAGTGCCCATTCAGTTCATTAGGTATTGCTCTCCCAACATGTGTGCCAAAGAAGCCTTCTTTCTTCCTGGCTGTCTTCCCCATTGTATGGCTCACTGCCAGTTGAATTTACATTAGGAGGATGTAAGGCACATGCAAATAGCTTGGCCAGGGTCATGACACATTTTTCACCTATTAAATCTTCATGACTTCATGACGTATAACAGTAAAACTTCGCATGTCCTTTTAGGTGTCCTGTCAGCAGTGTCTTTTATAAAGGTGCACTACTAGGTTAATGCTTTTTAGAGCAGAGCATTTTTCTGTCAAACAGAGACAAGTTTGAAGCAAGGCTGACTTAATCACACTGCTTCCTATAGCTATTATTACACCCATAATCAACAGTTGCCATACTTCGATATGAGATTACTTGTAGTAATTTTAACATGCCATTGAAAGTATTAAAGGATTTTGATAAACAGTCTGTTTGACATGAAACATGAACTCCCAGTGCCCATGTACCGCTGCCACCTGACCGTGAACTTGTGTGGAGGACAACATTATGTAGTTTCATTTAATTTTCCCAACAGCTTTGCAAATAGAGTCAAAACGTCATGCTTTGAAAAGCTTTGAGGCCAGTCTCTGATGCTCTATATCAACCGAATTGGGAAAAATGTGCAGTTGGTGAGACCAGCATTTACTTTCTGCTGTTTGGGGACAGCTTGAGGTTTTTATTTGTCATTTCCTCTGTGGAGTAAATTTTCCTTCTCTTGTGGCTTAAGTTAAAAAAAAGATAATAATAATAAAAAATGGTGTTCAGACAATTTTTTTAAAAAAAAACTTTTTTTTGCGAGTTAGATTTTTACAAAATCTGGAGTACTGATTAAAGTGAAGAGAAGACATTAGGAAATTAATAGTGCTTTCATGATTTTCTATTGGTTGTGGTCCTGTAATGCGGTGTTGGGCCCACCCTGCTGAGTTACTCAAATTAAAGCCATTCACTCAACACTGGTAGGGTGGTGTGGAAAATGCCACAATCTGCTGCTCTGGCTGTGAGAGAGCAGTAAAAACATGGATTTCACTGCCATTATCTCATCATGATTCAGTTGACACAGCTGACTCTACTGCTGCTCTCTTGGCATTTGGAAAACATATTCTTGATCGTACTGAGCTGGGTACTGTCCAAATACAGACCCTTTCCATTCATTCATGATATCATAAATGTAGCTCTGGCCTCAAATACTGTCTCATTCAAATGTCTGGGAAGCCACACCAGCAGTACATTCAAAAGGGACATCAACATAATCCACGTGATAAACGTGATAAAAGTCCAGCATAGACAGCACCTCAGCTTTATTTCTTTAAGGCAGCAATTGAAAGTATTTTTCATCTGTTTAGACTGGTACAACAGCTGAGACTGTCAAAAAAAATCAGTCTACCAAAAACAAACTGAAGGAAGAGGAAAGAAAACTCTTTTAGTTCCAGTTTACTGCAGCAAACATCTTTGAGAAAATCAGACATATTCAAACCAGAGTCTAAATGGATGCAAAAAAAAGTCACAAAAAATCTGAGAATAAAATAGGCCCTAAAATGTAGAAAAGCAAAAGTGGCAGCAGCATGATGGCCCACCAATTAGCAAGCATCTGAGATTGTAAAGAGGGCAGTTGTGTATATATCACTTTCTTGTCACAGTTCACACTGTGCTTTGAGAGAACCCTTGTCTGAAACAAATAAGTATGTAAGTTGAATTGAAAAACAGTATTGCTATGGACTTTTTGAAAATGTGGTTATTTGCCATATAAGGATAGTATCTGTTAACCATATATTAGTGAGTCCATATTTTACTCAGTGCTTCACTGTAGGTCCAAGGATGGGTTTCTCTGAATGTCTTGAATGATCCCATGATGGTGGTGATGCAGCAGTTGCCCTCCTCTGCTCTCCTCTCAGCTGTTACACCTGCTCAAGGGCTTGAGGCAGTGACACAAAGGGTGCAGTATGTTTGAGGGTTTCGCCCCACGCCTCAGATTCTCGGAGTGTTTCTGTAACCCGAGCTGCCGGAGCCTGTGCTGGAAACAAAGTCTCAGGCCCTATGGTTTTTTAACGCTGCCACAGCTTAACCACGCCCTCTGCCGGGAACTTCTCTGTAGATTTAACCCTTCTATTGTGTTTGAAACCGATCTGGACCCTTTTTGTTACCTTCTTAAATTGACCAGTGAGATAGAATTTGTTGATATAGCATAGAAAGACTTAGTTTTAAAAAATGAGTTAATCTGCATATGTAAAAATCTGAAGCTCTGCATAAAAAAAAAAAAATAAAAAAAAATCTTGCAGCTGAACTTTTGTATCAGGTCACTATCAGCGATCTTTGGTTTCCCACTGCTGAACCCTGCAGGGAGTTTGCCATATTCTGTGGGAAGCATGTACATTTGTCCGACCCCCCTGTATCCAGAAAGTAATTTGCTACAGTCAGGTAAACTGATATAGTAGGGTGAGTCTTTACTAGTACAACTGTTCATGAGTCAGATGACCTTAAATGACCCTGAAAGTCCTGGTCAAAGAGGTCAGCTTGGTGTACACTGGAATGTACCATGTGAAAGTGGTAGAAGGCTAAAGGCCGAGACATACTACACAACAGACACAGACATGGACAGCAGGGTGGACAGCCACTGCACATGCAGTTCTGTTTATACTTTGTTAGGTTTCTGTATTTGCGGACATGTCTTCACATGTTAACCGCTTATACACTCTGGATGTACAGTTATAAAGTTTGGGCTGCTGACCCTTGTAGGAATGGGCTGGTGATGAAATTTACATCACACAGACTCCTATGGCTCCATTGATGAGCAAGGTACGATTAGTCCTGGATTCCTTAGGCTGATGCACATATATATTCAAAAAAGAATTTTTTGAAAATTCAGAAGTCAGATTAAAATTTTACTAAAAACCTTTTTTTTTCACAGAAAAAAATTTCTATCTTTATTTTACAACCAAAAAAATAAAAAGCAGTTACAATTGTTGAACCCAAAGACAATGTCGCGATACTAGTGAAATTATTTTGAAAAATAATTAACCCTTGTTGGTATGGATTGCTAGAAAAAAAGGATTTTTTTCATGGAAAACCTATTTTTAAGGTGCATGAGTCAAGCATTGATTTTGGTAAAGGTCTCTTGCATCATTTCAAATTATTACGATCTACCAGTACAAAAGATTTTCCACTAGTGGTCATCCTGACGCTCACTTTAGGTAAAAAGTTAATATACAGCATGTCAGGGGGCCACTGAGACAACTAGGATTGTTTTAAAGAAAATGCTCATCCAGTGTAGCAACATAATTACTAAACATCCTAAAATCTGGAGTTTTGTGACAGTGAGATGTGAGGACCCTCAGTTCATCTTGTACAGGAGAGTTTGTGGCCCATGGTGACTTTCACCTCGGGACCCCTCAGTCTAAACACGGCGAGTTAGTGTGGGAATGCTGAACAGACTTCCTGGACGCATCTGAAAAAACACTGGGCTTCCTTTTGATTCAGTAATAAATAGCTGTGACCTCTGACCCCAGGCCTTCTTTCACAAATAATTGGAGGGCAGTGCTTATGTTTCAGCCAGCCAGTCTCCCCGGACAAATGCAAACCAGTGTGAGTGAAGAATTTCACCTCAAATCTGGAGTTATTATACCAATGATTATCAACATGATATTTTTGTTTTTGCTTTTAATTTCCACAGATATTTTATTTTCATTCTTTGTTTTGATAAAGATATTAATAAAACCGTATATATGCTCTTTTAATTATATAACAAGCTTAATAGGCAGGAAATTATATTTTTTCTTCATTTTCCCGCACTGAGACTTTTGGCTGTTCTCCTCCTTCATCAAACTCTAATTAAAGCTAAGCCTTGTTTTTTTCCAGATACTGTCATTTGAAGGATAGTTTCAAAAACTCTAAAACGGAACAGCTGTCCTCAATTGTTTATTTCACAAGAGTGAGATAATGTTGAAGATACTGTTAAATTCTGTGATTCCATGTACAGAACTTTTTTGGCACATTTTGGTGAAGGAATTAGTTGAATTCACAGTCATACATTCATATTCTGTAGCTATTCAACCTGGCTCCAGTTCATGATTTTCATCTGCTGTAAATGCTTTAGAGACGCTCACTGTTTCCCAGGAACGTTTCTAAGCTGCACAGGAACTGATGCATTTCATCTCTCCAACAGACTAGAAAAACTGCTGCTTGTTTGAACTAAATTCAAGAGACTAAAAAAAGTATAACAAGCCAGACAGAATGTATAGTGAGTGGGTTTTTAGTACAAAATTTCAAAAACTTTAGAGCAGTGATGATTTAGAGCATTACCATATTTGTGATCACTTAATGCAAAATCACAATTCAAAGTCACATGGAAACAGTACCTCTACAGTTTAATAACTTTTGACAAAATGACACTAGTTTGCCAAATTATATGAATGATGCCCATATTTGACTGTATTTTCCTCTGGTAAAAATACTGTTGTTCAACCATCTGATACTTAAACTCCCTAATTCTTACAATTTTAGTCTGACAAAGATTTAAAAATAGATGACGATTTTATTTTTTTCCCATTTGCATTCCTGTAAAATGAACAAAAATGGCCAACAAACTTTGCATTTTTAGAAATGAATGTACCACATCTAATCCAGAACCATTCAACAGACAGTCAAAGTACTATGTAATGGAATGTATCGTAATTAAAACAACATTCACTAGTCCAGTAAGTAGGACCAATCTCAGATACGACTTGGCAACAGGAGACATTTCTAGCTTGCAAGCATTATAGTTAATAACACTTTGTACAGTTAAACAAAAATAAGTATAATTGGACAATATGCCTAACAACAAGACTGCTAGCTACCCAGACAAGTTATTATACTCACATCAGTATTAAGATTTGCACACAAAACTGGCAGGCCATATGTGCTGTGGACTTAAAACTGAAGTAACAAGTTGATTAGCAAATAGGATTGATCACTTGTGTGATACAAAGTAACAGGAAGTTCAGAAGAGCGGTGTACTTACTGCTTGTGTTACTGTCGCCATCCTGTGGTGTTAAGAGAGTAAGAGACCAAAGGGCTACACTATTTCAAGTTATTAATTTGTTTTTATTCTTTTTTTTAATTAAAGAAAGGTTAAGGGGAACTTTGAATTAATTTAGAACTGTGAATAGACAGTTTGACTGGAACTACTTAGTGGGTTTCCTTTTTCAGAAATAAATGGACACTTTGCAGCCAGAAATAAATATTTACTCTTACCATGGTTTAATTGTTCTTAAATGCGTCTCACTTTGGCCATCTCTGGAAACAATGTTTTATTTGATGCACTATCAACTGTTATGTTGCTACCCTAACCAATCCAAAGACTTTCCCTACGTGTTGCATTAGACATGAGAGTATGACCTAATCTTTCCTGGGTGAGAGTAATCTACCCTATTTTGAGGGGTTTGTGTGTGGACAACTCACAAGCCTGATCAGGCTGTTTTTTCTACCCATGTCAGCCGTATGTGAACAGATGAGCTCTGTCTATTGTCCTCGGGAGCCACATGCATATGTCTAATTGGTCATCCTGCACTTCAGTGATGTCATTGATACATTTAGCTCACACAAATATGTCACATGGACAAGTTTAGGGTATTGTACCTGAGATGTACAAATTCAAGAGCAAAATGTATAATAAAAATGCAGATTTTCTGGAGAGTTGATGCTAATTGACACCTGGAAGCAGGACAGTGGTTTATCCCAACAAGTTGATACATGTCAGCCTGTGATGAGGCAACAATCACAGACAGGGAGCTTGGTCAGGACCCCCTTAGCTTCCTTTTCTTTACACTTACTGGGTACCTCCTTAATGTCTGTATGCCACAAGCAAATCTTCCTGCCAGAAAACCTCACTGTTTTTAAGTATGTGTTTAATGTTGTAAAACAGTTGCAGTTTGGCACATTGGTGCTACTCTTGCTTTGACTGCTGCTTGAACCCCAGTGTCCTGGCTGAAAGTCTTAAATGTGACCCACCATTCTAACCCTGCCTTCACACCACTTGAATTTCATCACTCTTTTCACTTAATCGTAAAAATAATTAATTAATAATGGAGATATTGCTAAGAGCATCCAGTACAGCTGCAGATGGGTTTACGTTGGAGTTGGTTGAAGACCCCATGTATCACACACACATGCTAAAGGGGTATCCTTTGTTCTAAAAAGTAAACATGAGGTCCTACATGTGACAAGGTAGGGTGAGAATGGTTTGGATGATGTGTCAGCACTCCAGCAGTGTGTGGGCTTACATAGAAACAATAAGTACTGGTGTTTATATCCACATAATTTGTCTCTGGTGTTTGTTGCCCATTAGACAGAGAAAATAACTAATGACTCTGAATCTGTTGCCCCAAATTCAGCTGAACTTACAAGTTTTCTTCTTTATTTATATATTTGTTTAATTTATTTTTCCATTAGAGTGTTTTCAGGAAGAGTGTGTTTTGCTTCACACATTTTAGAGTGATGCTTTTTTATGTTTCATTTTTTTCCCCTTTCTGCGGTTGCATTTATGACGCCTTTAATTGTTCTTTTGTCTGCATGCGCCAACCCTAATGACTCCAGACTTTGTTTGGCATGCTGCAAATTGGCACACACAAAAACACACCCCTGGGAGTGTTATAAGCCCTCGTGCAACAAAGCTTTTATTTTTTTGTTGTGTGGAGAGTAGTGGGCAGGGCTTATTCCTCTGGTCTAGCAGCCTCCCTGAACTTTGTCTATCTGTTTATAAATCTGGCGATGGTGCAGAGCGATGGCTAATGTAGCCAACAGACACACCAGCAGCAGAATTAAAAAATCAGAGAAATGGATCAAGGAGGAAAAGAGGTTCTACAAGGATAGAGAATGAGAAAAAGGCAGAGGTGGAAGATTTTTCTCATAGGTAGCTGTTAAGAGCTTGTTTATCAACCCTGGCAGCTGATATATGTGTGTTTCCAAATCATCCTGGACTGAAAAATTTGGGGTTATACCTTTAACATAACAAATCAAATGTAAGTGAAAGATACTAAGCACTATACATATGGAGAATTAAATGAGAGATCAGGAAAGAGAAAAGAGTGTAATCGAAAGAACAAGTGCAAAGCTGTAGAGAGACAGCTGTAGAAACAAAAAAGAGCTGAGAGAGAAGCATACAGGGAGGAAGAGAGGGAGGGGTGAGAAATAACAGCAGAAAAAGATAGAGAAAAACATGGGAGAGAGGAAGAGAAATCGTAAGAAAGCCAGAGGGAGGGACACAGATAGGCAAGGAGAAAGAAAGGAAGACGACATGGTGGGCAGACACGGTGGTCTTCAGACGTCTGCTTGTCCTCTCATCATTCACTCCTCTCTTCTTGCTTCTCATTCCTCTGTCTGAATCGCCATGTTCCCATCTGTTTTTTGCTTCCATTGTCTTTCCCAGTGTGTCTCAGAGAAGGAGAAATACCAGTTCACCATCACTTACAGAAGTATTTCACTTCAAAGGAAGTAGTTCATGATGCAGAGTGTTTATCATTAAACACACTAATGAAATGTATAAAAACATAAAACAACAATTAGTTCTATGTCTACATATTTCACAACAACCGAAGAGAGCAGTGAATTTTTTCTAAGGACAAATTTCATAGGTTTAACTAAGTCTTCAAGTCACCCCTGAACTTGAACTAATGCCCTCTACTGTGTGTTCTGGGCTCTATGTCATCCATTGATTCCTGATAATAGACACATCGAAGGGCAATGGCCTGTTTATCACCATGGTCAGTGTCCAAAGAAAAAATAATTTAGACCATTCATTTATACTTTCATGTATTTTGCAATCAAAGGCCATTTTTTTTACAAGCTATAACAAGGTTTCTCTAGTTACACCTCAGGGTTTGACTAATTTCTGGAACAATCCTTGCCATCCCATAAAGTCTGAGTGTAATAAAGTCAATGTTCCCTACTCCAGTAAATGGAATGAACCATAGGTATGACTCAGCAATTAAGGATATCTCTTGTCTGCTCAGTTCATTAAACCATTTGGCTCGTCTGTGAGCTACAGAGTAAATGTTATGCTTACAAGATTTAAAGTCAACAACATTGTGTACAATTGAAAAACAGTCCAAATATTTTCACAGTATTTGAAACAAGACTAGCTAGTTACCCTGTCATGTTATTGTACCAAAATCGACATGACGGGCCATTTGTACTGTTAGCTGAAACCTAAACTAGTGTGTTTAATGGTGAATGGGATGTGAGATGATCATTTTTCATCATCATTATGTGATACAAAGTATCAGCCAGTTTGGAGAGGCAGTGTACTTCATACTGCTTGTGTTACAGTCGCCATCCTGTGATGTTTAGAGGATGAGGCGCTGGAGAACTACGCTGTTGTAAATGAGATATTCTTTCTATTTCATTTAATTTATTTTTTATTTCACAGTGACTGGATACAGATACAGGCTAAGGCAGCAGTTGGATCTAAAACAGTAAGCAGACAGTTTGACTGGAACTATTTAGTGGGTGCCTTTTCTCAGGAATTAATAGACACACTGCAGCCAATTAAAACTGAGGTCTCACCCAGACTATGGCATAAATATGTCTATAGTAATGACTACATGGGGAACTGGATTGAGTGCTCCAAAGTGTTAGGCATCATTTACATATCTTGTAATGGGACAGCGGCATGTAACTACGGGAATTAAAACAGGTAGACGAAAGGACAAATAAGGCACTCTAACAATGATTATATCGGCTTAAAACAGCTTTGATTACAGGCTTTATTGTTAAAACTCGGCCAATAAGAGTCAAAATTACACAGTTTACCCACCAGTGAGAGCCGACAGGCTTTTTTACCAACTGTAAACCATCCTATTTAGTACATTTATGTTGGTTAAAATTCTTTTTTTAAACACTTAACTTTTGTTTTTCACAAACCTCATAAAACAATAGGTTGTGGATAAAATATCTGTATAAGATTTTTTCTTTTTTTAACTCTCATATATAAATATCATAATGACCCCAAAAAAGTCAGCCTAGTCAAACAATGCAACGCATATCCAACACAAGGCAAAACATGTACATGTACATCATTAATGAAAAATTTTTTTTAGGTTAGTCACTGAATGGCATTCAAAGTTAGCAACTAGCTGGTAAACATAATGGAACATTTAGGGACTACAAAGCCAGATGTTTTTCAGAGGTTAGTGCAGAAACCAAACCAAACCAGAGCTTAAAATGAATATTTACTTAATCCATTGGGTAGACATAAATACAACTTCACTGAATGAGTTTCTCTTTTTTTGTCATTTGGATGTGTAAGGAGGCGACTTATTAATTACATTTTAGCTAAAACAACAGCATAATGTGAGGATTTTCTGTTCTTTGAAAGGAAAAGATGCACTTTCAGGAGCAGTAAAACCATAAGTGTGCCATTTTAAAAAGTCTAACTTAACCCATTTGCTGCTTACACATGTTTGACAAACTGTCACCTTGCTGGGATATCTGAATCCTCAGACTTTTCTAATGGCAAGTTTTTTTTTATTTATCTGTAGATCTGAACTGTTCATACATGAATTGTAACCAGATACTCTCATGGAAACGTGATTAAAGCTCATAAAAATGCTGCATCTGCAGAATGCCTCTGGCATCTTTTCATCCATCCTTCTTTCTTATTCCAGTACTAGGCAACTTTTACTAATGTGACCATTTTTTCTTTTTTTTGTGATTCCTTCTGTCACCTGTTGCCATCATCAGTGTTTATCAGTTGAATGACGAAAGATTAATTTTATAACTCAAAATCTCTCCTGGTTCTTTACACAAGCACAAACATAAAATTGTAGTCCTAAAATAAATTTAACTAGTTAGTCACACATAACACCATTAAAAAACAAATTTTGAAAAAAAAGCAAGATTACATCAACACTGACTCCTGATATTGGCCTATTATTACTGTAGAGCAGATATGAATCATGCACAACTAATCTAATAATTTTTCAATAGGCTTGAAAAAAATTCTAAAAAAACATCAGTGCAACCTGAGAAAAATGAATGAGAAAGTCTCATCCGGAAACTGATGTTTCAGCTCAATAAGGAGGCAAAGGACCCGAGGGAGAAGAGCACTGTGGGAAATAGGTTATAGTTCCCGTCTGTCTCCAGTCTGTATGTCAGTCTGTCTGTGTCAGTGTCCATTTGTTTGTCTCTCTCTCTCTCTCTCTCTCTCTCTCTTTCTCTCTCTCTCTCAGAGCACTCTTCTTTCTAAAAAAAGAGTCATAAGGAAAACCGAAGCAAGACAGTAGAAAGGTGTAACGGTGATATAAATATGACATAAACATGTAAAGTTTATTTGCAAAGATGTTTATTTCCAGTAGATTTGAGATGCTACAATAATAAACCCAGTCTGATTTAGAGGAAAAAAAACAGTCATGAAAGCAGAGCAGCCAGCCAGGCTTGCTCCTGTTTTCTTTTTTTTCCTCCTAACTCCTCTGATCCTCCCACCTTCTCTCTCTGCTGCCACTCAACTGACTGGGGAGAAGGAGGAGGAGGAGGAGGAGGAAGAAGAGGGATGCAGGGAGAGCACACCTTACCTCCCTCCCTTCCTCTCTTTCTTCCTCCCTCCGTCTGTCTCTCCCTTCTCACTCCACAGCGACAGCAGCACTCACCAACACACCACAACACACCACTGCTGTCGCTGGCACGCTAACACACACACATTCACACACACACGCACACACTCATACACACACATAAACATACACACATACACACACACACACTGAGCGGCATCCTCAACACAGACCGAGACGCCCTTGGACTGCTGCAGGCGAGGTGAGTGGGTAAATATTTGAAGCCTCCTCTGTGCGTGAGTGTGTGTGCATGTGTTTGTGCATGTGTGTGTGTGTGTGTGTATGCTGTGCTTGAGTGTGAGTGTGTGTATTGTGTTGAAGTTTGTGTAAGTTGTGTCAAGTTTGTGTGCCTCACTGTGTATTTTGTGATTTAGTGTGTGTCCATTTTTTTGTGTGTGTTCATGCGTGTGTGCCTGTGTTGGCTGTTTGAATGTCTGCATGTGCTGGTGTGGTTTGCATCTGCTCTTTGTGTGTGTGTGTGTATTTGTGTGTGTGCATGTGTTTTACGAGGTACAACAGAGCCAATGAGACTTGTGTTTTGCACCAGACCAAGACAAATCCACAAAATAATGCTGACTCTCTTTCAGAAGTGTGTGTTTTGTGCAAACGTGCATGTATATTAGTGTGTGTTCCTGGAGAGGCCAGTCTGTCTGGAAACTTGTCAGCTGTTGAGAAATGTGTGTGAGTAAGAGAGTATGCATGTGTGTATGTAAACTGGTGAGGTAGAGACTAACATTCATGCCAGTGCTACTTGTCAAACTGTGATTTCTGGGTTTTGTGGCTCTAAACTGTTGCAGAAAATTACAGGATAAAATCTCCCCACATTTTGCCAAGTTTTCCTTTAAACACTCACTAAAATGCTCTTAACATTGTAAAAAAATCTACTCAGTACTCATCTACTCACACAAAAGGACTCCTAGTACAATGATCAAGCACTTTTAAAGTTGGTTATAAAATCGCAGTCACTTTAGATGGTGGGGTTGTGGTAAAGATCCGAGTGTTCCTCCAATTAAGAATGTAACTTTTATATTTGATCATAAATCGCTAACCCAAAAACAACACTGAATCAGTGATTAAAGTGAAACAGCACCTATTATTTAAAAGTTTAAATAATGTTCAGATCTTGCTGAAAAAGGTTTTATCCTATAAGCATTAACTCCTGTAGGAACTGCATTTACTTAAAAAAAACTTGAACAATCACTTTGTATCAACTTATGTTTGTTTTGGGTCTTTTTATGGAATTATGATTACCAGGTGTGGTAGAAAAAAATTCCTGTTGTTCACAAACTGAGCGCTGCACAGTAATGTTTATAGCACAAGTGCTAGCAATCACTTTTACTGGTAAGTATTCCAAGCTTCATTGCTTGATTATCACTACCTGACCAACATGCGATTTTTTGATCGCTTGCGATGATTATTGGATGTATTTGCAATTTCACCATGGACCTGAAACTTGAACCTACCGATACAACCCAGAGAACAAACTTAATTTTGGGAATCTGAAAGAAGTTGCAGGGAGCCAAATGCATTAAATATGGCAGCTGGGTGCAAGACCTTGTTGATACAGATGAGAAATTTGCACATTTTCAAAGCATGCGTGCGGGCAAATTGACATTTTGGAGGACCCAGTTGCCAGCTTGCCATGGTTCAGATCATTTGCACTGAATGTTCTACCTTAGACTCTCAGAAAGTCACATTAGAACTTGTCTTTACTATCTGACTCTGGGGGATGAATTCATGGTGCACAACCCCATGAATTTCAGAGAAAACCACCAGCATGCTTAATTGTACTCCTGATCTAATGAGTAGACACACAATGATGATATTGATGATGATCCTTGACATGACATTTGAGTTTTTTAGTGTGTAACTCAGGTACTGATGATGATCAAATGATATAACTTGGAATACTTACTAATGAAAGTTACTACTCATACCAGCTACTTGCATGTTACTGTGCAGTGTTGCGTTCAAAAGGACATGTTTGAGAATTTTTTGATCACACTGATGTCACAGGTCTCCATGCTAAAACTGGTGAAAAGGGGCAAAGAGCATTTTCTAATTATTTCTAGACCGACCCTTAAATAAGCCATGGTTGTCAGAACTTTCACCTCAGTGGACATACACCACCCAGTATTAATTTTAGTGTAAAACTACATATCCTTTGTAGTCTTAAAGGTTGCTGTTAAGTTTCTGTTGTCATCAGCTTGCATTTAGAGACACCAAATCTTGGCATGTAATAATAAAGATATTAATGCCAGAAACCAGAATAAAAACATGCATAGAAACTTTGCAAACTAGTACTGCAGCCTAATCCAAGTCTTTGGTGTCCATCTTATGTTCCAAACATTTTTTTTTCTTTTCTTTTAGTCAAGAGAACAGTGATAGTTCAAAACAGAAGCAGTGTTTTCTCTCTATGGATTTTCTGTTTCTTCAGTTGGCACTATGCATCTGTCAGGCCTTCACTGTCATCACTGCTCTGAATAATATAATTGAATTTTACATTTATAAACAAAACCATTTTAATACTTAATAAATGAAAACAGCAGTCATTGTTCAGTTTGGAAATAGATAAACGTCTATGCTTAAAGTACACAAAAGGAGTGGCAGCCTTGTGTGCTCTACTAGCGTGCTATTAAACTGCTAAGATTTGCTCCAAGACGCGTAGTGGTCAGGCACTAATGGGCTCACTTGCCTTCATAAAACCTGCTCAGAGGCAATTTCTCTTTATTTCACTGCGGTTGAATGTAATACAGATGAACTGAGTCTGGTTGTTTTCCTGGGAAAGCCAGGCCTAAGGAGTGAGTCAATAAATAGGTCAGAGTTCAAGTGTGAACAATCTCCTCTGGCTTCTGTTTGCCCAAGGGCCAACTAAACTCTGCTGACCTCTCCTCAACTTTTCAGACTGCCTTGCTTGCTTGTCCTCTGAGTTTTTCCTCCTGTCTCTTTCCTCTTCTCACTTAGTCTCTTTATCCATCATTATCTCTCCCCATCTCTTTGTCCGTCTGCCCATCTGTCTGTCTGACTGTTGGCTGTCTTGGTCTTTTTTGTATACAAGAAACCCAAGAGAGTCCATTTTCCACTTTGCATGTGCACTTGAGAAGGGACCGCCGCTGAGGAAACAGAAGAGAGCTTGGCTCATGGTGCAAAAGGCAGAAGGGATGGGTCTGCCCACTGACAAGCAGACATCCTCAACCACACCACATTCCTCCTCCAAATCTGACCGATATGGACTTTGGAAGGAAGGCAGTGACACTAAACACCAATTTGTCATGCCACTTCTTCATATCAGAAGTACAAAAAAAAAGGTAAAACTATGCAGTGGTTTTCATACAAATTTCATCAACAAAATTGTCTTGGCTATCGCATTGGACATGCTTTAGCATATATTGAATAATTGTGGCTTGCCCAGGAGGTCTGCTTCAAATTTGAGCTTGTGGCGAGCCTCAGCGGGTAGAGCAGGTTCTGATTCCTTCTGTCCTCTTGTCAAAATGTTCTTGGAAAAGACTCTGCACCGCAAATTTTCTCTGATGGCCAAACCAGCACCTTGCAATGTAGCTTGCTGCCACCTGTATGTGAGAATATGCTTAAGTTGAATTTGCTTTTATATAAGTGCACTGTAAATGCAGATACCTGTTGTGACTGCAGCCCTCCTCGTTGATGATTGGTTTGTGGTCTAGTCTACAGACCAGCATTATTTTGTCCAGCACCAGACAATATAGAGGTTCTCTACAGAAATTATCAAAACAACCAAACTGATATATGGAACAGTATCTCATCGATTCCTCTTTGCCATGCTCTAATGAAGTAACCTGACACCCCAGATGGAATTCTTGCAAATCTACAAGATATGCGCCACATATTCATCTGAGAAACAGCCATAGACGGCATTTGGGATGGGCAGGTTGTTTCATAAAAAAAGTTCGAAGGTAATTGGAGGAACGTTCTGTCTATCATATTCATTACTCTTACCGATGTTAGTGTGAAAAAACATTTTCAATCAAGAAAAACCTTCAATCTTGTTCTTTGCTCTTCTTTTGATGAGGAAATGTTGTCCAGTTCTGGTGAAACTGCAGCATCCACACTAACGTCTTTGGCAGCCACCATTGTTTGCAAGCTAGCAGCTGCTTCTTGCTATATCTAAACTAAATCACGCCCATAGCTATCACCTATTTAATCCCAAAGGATACTGATTGGTCTGCTCATGTTCTGGCGGACACAAACAAATCCAGTTGTATGTGTTTCAAGATGAACCTGCGTAATTTCAGACTTGAGACCTCTGAAGTCCAGTTGCTTTGCAAGGTTACTAAAGAAGCGTATAATGACCAAAATTTTAAACAAAGACCCTCTCCAATGAACTCTGGGTTGACTTTTTTCACATCATCACTCAATCAGAACTCTGTAAAGAAATCTGTTGGTTTACTTGCTTTTATTTGGATCAATGTGCTCACTGCATGGCAGCTCTCACAAGGCTGAGAGTGTAGCAGTGTGCTTTCATTTCTGGTTATGGATAGTCTTTGCTAGTTTACAAAAAATGAAGTGTGGACAGGCACGTTAGCCACACCAGTATCATTTTCTGTTTTCACAAGGAAGTGATGATGTCTTATTGCAGAGCTGCACACAATGAATTGATCATCAAAACTGATTAAGTTTTTGTCAGACTATTATTTTAAAAAAATAACATATCATACAGTGCAAACTTACTCTAAACCTACAAATATCTTAAGTTAAATTGAGTGGTATTCACTGGCCCCTAACCCTGCCTGGCTGATATTGAGGATTAGATAATAAACATCCAGTATTGGTCTGATATATCGGTCTGACTGCTCTGCTCCAGTCCAGCCTCCCAGGGGACAGACTACTGCTGTCTGTCTGCGGAGGCTGCCAGTGCTACAAAAACAAGACAGCAAGGCGAGGGGCCCCAGGGGGTCAGTGGCGAGGGGGGCCCGTCAGGGTGGGGACAGCACTTCGGTGAGGGAGAGGGAGACAGTGAGGATGAGGGAACTGTGTTTACTTTTGTCCTCTGTCCCTGCCCTGCCCGGCTGGCTGGGAAATGACAGCAAAGGGGAGGAGGAAGGAGGAAGACCCTGTCTGGACGGAAAGAGGCAACAGGCTGATTCTTGTGTGTGTATATTTGTGTGTGTATGTGAGCCAGAGAGACACAGAATGAATGAGATGGAAAGATGCAGCAGTTTTGGATGGGTTTATTTATGAATGTATGAGCTCTTCTGTCTCTGTGAGGATGAAGTTGTGTTTGGCACAATATTGTGGCCAAGACGGTGTGTGTGGACCCACTAAAGCCAGTCTGACAAAGTAAGAACATTGTAGGAAACTGAAGACATTTTTGCAAATAGGACACTGTTGCAAAATGAGGGTGGTAGTGACGTGTGTTTGTGTGTTTTTTCTCCCTTTTGGCAAATGAATTAAACTCTAAATATAGTTGCAGTGAGGTGAAGGTAGAGTCTGTGACCATAATTGTTCAGACCAGAGGAACAATTATACAATTTTTTGCCATCTGACTATTTTTGTGTTAAGCGGCTTCTAGTATTAAAGAGCATTACTGCCACTCATTGTGACAAAGAAATTGGTCAAAAATGGAAATAATTTAAGAGGTCCTGCATTATTTACATAATATTATCGAATGTGTACTATTGACATGATGTCAATATTTCATTTTTAAATATCAAGGGTTATCAACAGTAGCAGTGGTATATAACCACATCTGAAGAAAATAGTTGACCACATTCAGGACACTGTGGTGAGATAAGATAGTTTTAGCCAACTGAAGTGTTCAGGCAAAGCGAAGACACTTCAACAAAATTATTGGCATTTTGATGAAGTGGAAACATTGTGCCAAAAAAGTGATGTTTTAGCAGCATTGACATTGCAGCAAAGTAAACACTTAACAACAAAGATGAGGGCATGCTGGCAAAGACAGGACTTTGTGGTAAACTAAGGGATTATTGCAAAGTGAGAACATGATGGTAAAGCACATTTTTAAGCACATTCTAAATCTAAGCATCCACTGAAAGCAGCTTACAACACAGTCAGCATTTAGTCAGTCACACACACATGCATGTATCATCCACGAGTGGCAGAGGCCATCATGCTAAGTGTCACCTGCTCCTGCCGGGATGTTTTGGTAACATGAAAACATTGTATCGTGGTTGGGACGTGGCTGCAATGTGAAGACTTTTTAGCAAAGTGAGAACAAATGGAGGCCATTTGAACAAATTCAAAAGCAATTTGACCAGTCCACAGTGGAAGGGACATTTGAGGACACCTGTTTAGATTGAAGTTGATGTTTAGACTCAAGTTTAGGTAGGTGAAGGTCACTGTGTTAACTGAAGTCAGGTTTATAGGAATAGGAGGCATTATTTTATATCAATGATAGTCTTCTTAAGTATAGTCTTACAAATATGCATATGTGTGTAAGCAGCAGAGACAGAAGTTTCTGTGTGAACAACACTAAGAGTATGAGAAAGCATATAACTGTGCACCGAGTGTGCGCGGTGGGCAACGTGTATGTGTGAGTGTGTGTGTACTCAGTCACGCCACTGGCTGAGTGTATACACATGTGCAGCTGTGTCTGACCGAGTGTCCGTCTCCTCTGTGTGTGTGAGTACGTGTGTGTGTGTGTGTGTGTGTGTGTGTGTGTGTGTGTGTGTGTGTGTGTGTGTGTGTGTGTGTTTGGCAGCTGGCCGGGCTCCAGCTGTGTCTGGTTGGATAATGAAGTCCAGGTGCTGCTGCGCCTGCTTTAAGACACCTGTCACCAATATTTAGTGCCAGAGAAAGCCAGACTGCAAACAGGGCGAGACGAGCTGTTTGCTTATTTTAACAAGGCTGCCTAACTGGACCTGAGGACACGGGATGTACTATGAACCCTTTTCTAGGAGCTGTGTCTGTGCAAGTATGTGTTTAAGCGTACGTGAGCATATGTGCAACACATAGCCTCCAGAAATCATTCAGCTCCCCCCACTTTTGCTGAATCAGACATTGCAACCAAGAGCCTGAAAGTTTGGACACAAAAGGTTTAATGTTTAAAAGATTTGTGTTTTTAATTTCAACAAAATTTGCGATAAATCCCATTTATATGTATTTGCTTTGTCATTTGTTAAGAAATAAATGTAATTTCTTCACTTTTATGTTTTGGCAAAAAACAACACAGATCCAGCCAACAGGTAATTGGCAGTTCAGGGCTTTCTGCAAAGGCAGTGTTCACATGTGTACATTGGAATGCATTTATTGCATGTGTGTGTCTATGTATGAATGACTGAACACAACAGTATACAGTATGAGGACATGTTATATCAAACAACTGTCACAGTGTCAAATCTTTTTTGCCTGCATTATTGAAAGGCTAACAGAAAGTTCTCCAGTTACCTCTGTAGCGGAACCAACTCCATTGATATGCATTGTATGTCAAACAAAAGCTATTGTTTTTCTCTCTGCCTGGTTAGCACATTTTAAAAATGTGGAGCTGCAGGAATCCCACCACGGAATTCTGATACAGCTCAGCTCACTGTGAGTTTAGTTTGTAAATGATGGCTCAAACAATAGACACTCCAAACCTGGCTGATTTTACTCTTTGAAATAGCACACCTCTCTTTCCTGATGGTGAACGGTAAATTTATAAGTGCTTCATAGTTTTGTAAGATAATGGTTAAAGGCTAACAGCAATTATTAAATAAAAAGCTATGTCTTTTCACATATTGAACATAGAAAGACTTTGTTGCAGGAAGGGCTTGTGAAATTTCTATGGAATATTGCTTAATGATGCAACAAAACTATTTCAGTCTGAGCATTTAAGAAGGTGCAATATACACATTTTTTAGCCATGATTCAGCAGACCGATGGGATAAATATTTTATACATTACATACAATTTTGGTTCAGTATTCCTTTAAATCAAAGGCTTCATTGAGCCATAAAAAGAGGGGTACTTGAAGTACCCTCCTTTTCCTGTGTGTCTGTGCCTGTTCATGTTAGTCTTTACATACAGACATCTATATTTCCTTGTAGTCTGAAGAGCCAAACAAAGGCCTACCTGTGTAAAGTTCTAGGAAACTTACCTTCGTTCTTCCAGCACATTGGGGCTTGTTTAACTTTAACTCGGGCCCCTCCGCTGTCCAACTCCCGTCTGCAACACCTGTGGCCTCTCAACAGCCTGTCTGTGTCACCCTCTACATGCCAGCGCCAGGCCGGACTGCCAGCACATTCAAATACATAGAGGCAGGATGCTTGCGTGAGGGTGAACGTGCATTGTCCGAGAAAATGCCTTTCACTTGTCTTGATGTTGTTGCGCTAGCGTTTCTCTGACGTGCGTAGAAACCTGATAGTGCATACTGGGTTACATTTGAAGCAGAGTTCCCTTGATGCTTTAATCCAGAACATATTTCAGCTACCAGCTTTCTAATGCACTCACAAGATGCAACTCTAATTTAATTAGGTCGATAACGTGAGTCAGGCACGAGCTGTATAAACACTTATTATGCTGTTTGTGTAAGTGTGTTTAGAATGTTGTTAGATAGAGAATCCTTTAAGAGAGACTTATTATTAACGGTCAGAGGAAACAGCTCCAGGCATTACGGACAAACAAACAAGCAATTTCAAACATATTTTAGAGCTTTAGAGGCGTTAATAGTGTCTCTGTGAATGATGCAGAATTGGGGCTAGCTATTTTCTCCTGTTTTCAGTCCTTATGCTAAGCTACACAACTATTTCCTGACTCAAGCTCCATAATTAATAAAACATAACATGTGGGTGATAAAAATCCTCCCATTTAAATCTTGAGAAGAGAACAAATAAGTGTATCTCTTATAGTTTTTAATATGGCATTAAGTAGTGCACATTGTTGTCAATAAAGTTCTGTTTGATCCTTATGTCTACTTATTGATGTCAAGTTGATATCTTCACTTTTAACAGCTTAGATCAAATATTTCAAGACAAATACCTTTATCAGGCAATTTTACTTTCATCACTTTATCAAGCATTTGATTTGTGTCTGCTTTCTTCTGTATTTTAACTGTTACTGCAACCACTGCTATTTGCTCTTGAATTTTGAATCTCAGATCAGTACTGACTTGGTTTGTTGTTGAACACCCTCCTCTACATGCTAAGGTGAAAGACAGCAGCAGCACTTCAGGTATCTCACCTAAACAACCACAGATGTTCTTGGAGGTGAGGGATTTCACTGGAGAGTCAGAAAGGAAATATTACAACCACAAATGTGTTCTCGTGGTGTAAAAAAATCCAACTTCAAGCCCTTCTGTGGGTTTGGAAGCTGAGAGGCCTCAATTTGGAGAGGGAAAAGACATGAAAAAACACCCACATGTCTCGGCAATATGCTTTAATCCAGAATTCACAGTGCCTGGACGTGAGTCTTAAATGCCACGAGAACTCATTAGTGGTCATGATATTTCCCTTCATACCCTTCAGCTTTTGTTAAAGACTCATCCCTGGGAGCTTCCATCGAGAAATGCAGACAGATTTCTGGCCCAAATTTTCTCCATTAATCAAAACGTTGGCTGCTCTGTGTTGGTGAAAACTGTCACGTGTATGATGCTGGTCTGAGTGTTGAGCACTTGAGAGGTTGCTGATTTTCAGCAGTTGATGGTCTTTTATTCCAAACAGGACACAGGGCAGATTTAAGACATTACACCATGCCTTTATACTTTCGCAGAATATTTCTCTAATGGTTTTAAAAATGCTTAGTGAGCAACAAGGGGCCTATTTTTTACCATTACAAATTGAAGAAAAAATGCAGTCTTTAGATATCTGGGTTATAGTAAGCTTTCTGAAGACATCTGACATGTTTTCTTTTCTTACAGGCCAGCGATAAAATAACTGTACTCTTTATACATTCCTCACAAAGGCCATAGGTCGGGACAGACAGAACAGTGTCATAACTTGCTACCAGATATTTTATTGCATATATATTAAACTTATCTTTCTTTGTTAACTCTCTCTCTCCGATAACCAGGATGAGGGTGCGGTCATGGGAACAGTGCGGGGAGACGGGAGTCGTCCTGCTGGGCTTCCTGACGCTGGCAGTGTCCGTGGGGAACCTGTCCACCAGGGGGCTGCAGGTACACAGCACACAGGAAAACACTCTGCTGGTGTCGTTGGAAAATGCCACTGACTCAGAGTGTTTGTGATTCTTTTACGTGAAATCTATTCATTAATCTATTCATTAGACTGTGATAACAACTGACAAACTGAGTTGCTCAGTAAGAAGTCTTCTGACATTTTCGGAAATATTTAATTTGGTTTCTTATCACAACATCTAGCTTTTTTTGTGTGTGCATGATTTTCAGGACAAAACACTGGATCCAAAAGTTTTGTCAAGTAACAACTCTAGATGTCTAGACAGCTTTAAAATCTTTCAAACCTTTCCCTTTTCAACCCAATGTAGCTGTAGTTCATGTAGGGTTGTAGGGTTTTAAGTCCTCTTCCGTTAGGGCTACAATGTTGCACCACCATGTTTCTACAGTAGCCCAGAGTAGAAAAGTTAAATATCAAAAGAGGGACTCTTGCAAGTTTCCTGGCCATTGAAAGTTCTCCTACAAGCTTGGACAGATATTTAGTTGCATGCAATCTGCAGCTTGACCCCTAGATGCCACTAAAGCCTACACACTGGACCTTTAAGTGTAACACCACACCCAGATTATGCTGCTATGTCTGCAACTTTAAGCTTATTAGAAAATTGCAGCAGAAGATTGCACAGGACAACCACACGAGGTACCAGCATCTTGTGGCTACACACTGTATGACATAAATGTGAAGAAGACACCTACAGTGTAACAGAGTGACCGCTCAGTGTAGCAGGAACAGTCGTATAGAGCTTGTATTCAGAGCTAACAAGTTATGAGGAGCTGGAGTTTGTTGGAGTTTTGACAGTCACTAGAAGCACATTCATGGCCCTTTGTAAAAATTTCTGTGAGGTACCTGTGTTGTGTCTGAGCTCGTTGCTCAGAGAGGATGTGAAGCCCTCTGGAGTGTGTGTCTTTGGTTGCGTGTCAGTACGTAGCTGTAGCCCTGCTGTTCATCATGGTATCATCATTAAGGGAAAAAATGCAGTCACTGGTGCTTCTACAGCCATCAAAAGCACAAGTCTGAACCAATGCTCCAAGGTATTAAATGGAAGGCTAGCAAAATGACCATAATTTTGCAGACCATGAGAATATTTGACAAATTAGACGGATTGGAGGTGTGATGTACATTTATGACATAAATAAGCTGCTGACTTCATGTCTGACTTGGCTTTGCAAGGTTCAGGATTATTTTAAACAGTAGCTAGCATACAGACTCTTATAATTATGGTAAAAAAGTCAAAATTTACACCTGCATTGATGTTTTTTATTGCAGTGCAGTTGTATAATTTAGTTTACAGCTCAAAAAACAGTTTTAATTGGCAGTACTTCCTTGTTATACAAACTTGCAGAACGAGAAAATTCATATCTCTGTGTTAGTGGAACAGAGTCCACTATAACTCTCAATTTTCTGAAGCTCTCTATAAACTAACACAGAGAAAATCAGTCACATAGTTCACACCTGCTGACATTTTTCCCCCAACATAACATGAAAAATTCAGACGGCTTCATCACAACAACACCTGCCTCCTAAGCAGTGACATTAAAGATGAAGGGAACATTAGAGATCAGACTCATCTGGTCAGCAACAGGTAGAACAGAGCTGCTTCTCCCTCTAGTTTTCCCGTTCTTCCTACTGTCTGTGTTACTTTCAGGTCTTTAGTTGCACTTTTAACTCTCACCCATGACTTAAATTTTACTTTCCCTCATTTAGCCTTCTCTTTCACTCAGTAGTAACCCCCTCAGTTGGTAACTAAGTGGGTCAGTTACACCAACATAATAAGTTACTTTATTGTTTATTATTATCGTGTATTGCTACTGTTTTCCAAGCAGGATGCAGAAACTTGATTGAGAAGACAAACAGTAGATAATCATAGTCAATAACATATTTTCTGCATGATGCAATATGAAAAAAGGAGCAATTTCTTACAGGTGTATTGATGTGACTTGTGAAACTCTTCTTGTATTCCTTTTATTTGAAGGGGTCTCCAGACACAGTTGTCATATTTACCTTTAGCTCAACTGTCAAATTACAGCGGCATTCTCAGGACTGTCCACTCTTGTTCGTGTCAAAGGTACATACAGAGCTGAATAGGAGGGCAGATTTGGCATCTGCCTGGAAAAACTCTGAAAGACACTATTTTTATTAGAGTAAAAAAATTATCTCAAACAAAAAGTCAGTGTCGGGATTGAAATAGACAAGTGCATTTTTTCAATGAGCCTACCCTCAGAAGAAAAATTATTTGATGAAAAAGGTGAAGACTCAATGTCTAACAGTATAAAACCATAAAAGAAACAACATGCAAAGTGTAAATATTAACTTTAAAAAGTGATCTGACTGTGATGAGTTACTGTCAAATAGTCTCTCAGTCCTCTTTTTTCTCTGCCTCAAGTCCTCTCTGTCTCTCTCTCTCTCTCTGTCTCTCTCTGTATCCATCTATCGCTCCCTGTCTCTCTCTCACTTACGCTCTCAGTCTGGTATTTCCAGTGTCTCTCGCCCTCTCTTGCAGCTGCTCTATCTCACACCTTTACAAGGAGCTCGGTGCACATTCTAGCGGTCACTGATGAATCTGTCTGACCGAAGGGACGCGGTCATCGGCCTGAATTAATCCTTCTTGTGCACATCAGGAATGTGTGAAATGCTGACTGTCCTCACATGCTGGAGCCCCGACACAAAACACTCTGTCAACACAACGTTCATTTACTGTCAGCCTGTTTGCTTCTGACGCATTCTGCTATGACCGTCATTTGCACAGCATAGTGGATCAAGTCCAACTGCTGTTTCTGTTACTAATAGCACCACAACTTATTTACAACATACTAGCCTGCTGTTAATTTAACAACAGCTTGTAAAAATTACAATCATTATGTCTGTATCTCTTCTGCCACTGTTTTTGTAAACCTCTTATTAATGCAAACTGCTGTCCTTGCTGCTGCTGCTGCTACGTTAGCTCTTGTTTACTTGTAACTATTGTGACTTCTTTAGCAGATGCTCATAAGCCAGGTGTAAGATGTATAACTGGAATTGTGATAGATTTGGGATTCTGAACTAAATATCGTCCACACGCTGCAAATCAAATGTCATCTGCTTTTACAGAGGCTGCGTTTTGGCCCAGTTGTGGCCTCAGGGCTCGATGCTGTGTTGTGGCTATGGTCACTCAGCCACATTCTGATAGATTCATCACTTAGTCCCTGGTGGTGTGTGTGTGTGTGCCAAAGCAACTTGGTGAGCAGTGGACCGTCACCCAAACAAAATTGTTTTTTATTTAATTACGTTCTTCTCACAAAATGACAACTGAAAATGCACAGCACTAGAGTAGAATATGACATAATAATAAAAGTCATCTGATTTGATTCACATTGTAGGGTGAAAAGGTTTGGTGTATCTGAAAATGTTGAAAGATTTAGTTGCACTGTAAACACAAACAGCTGCTTCTCCATAGGTCTTAATACTGTTATTATGACTAATGCATTTTAACTGCCAACTGAGCAGCAACTGTTTGTGTGTGTCCCTGTGTTTTCAGGAGGATGGCGTGGCGTCCAACAGTCTGGATGAGGAGCTGGAAGTGACCACGTACTGGTGGGGGGAGTGGGCCAAGTGGACAGCCTGCACTCGTACCTGTGGAGGAGGTGTGATGTCACAAGAGAGACACTGCCTCAAACAGAGGTCAGTTTACACAACAACAGTCTATGCTTAACAGATGATTGCCACCCTTTTTCTGTCAGTTCTTTTGGACCCGCAATCTGTTCTTTAGCAGATCTCAATGTGGACACTGGTGGTACATATTAATACCAAGTGAAAATGTAAATATGATCAAATTATATCGAGATACCTTTTGGTTAGAAGACACATTTAACTGCAAGGAGTAAAGGGGTTCAATATTCAATATTTAATTAACAAACACTTGTTTTGACAGTTAAATACTTATAATGTCTGTTTTCTGTCCAAAGAAAGAAAGTTGCAGCTGGGAAAGACAACATGACCTGTACAGGAACTGCTAAGAAGTATCATCTTTGCAACACTAAAGTGAGTTACAGACTTCCACTTAATTTCTCAACACTTAATTTCATATCACTATTAAAACAACCACAGTCCCACTGAGTGGCTGATAGCAGAGGACTGTGGTTGTGGCATGCAGCCTCCAGGCGTGACTGTATGTACCCGTACGAAAGGAAAGCCTGGCGGGGGCTCAGAGAGATTGTGCATTCTCGGAAAACCATCCCAGCACAAATAAACAATTAAAAATAATTTATTTGTACAACATATTGTAAAACTGAGTCTTAAAAAGTATGAAACAGACCCATTTTAATGGTTTATGTTGTCTCCCTGAACTCCAGGAATGTCCTGCAACTGGGAGGAGCTTCAGAGAAGAGCAGTGCTGGTCCTTCAACTCCCAGCTTTACAATGGGAGGAGCTACCAGTGGAAGCCTCTGTATCCCGGTAATAACACCCATAAAATGCCTTAACAACTTCTCGCTACCCCATTACACAGACGAGAGTTGACTGAGGTCTTTGCTGTGCGAAATGCTGAGATTCAACACACCCTGAATCCAAAACAGTAGCCTTTTTATGACTTCTAAATACAAATGTTGTTTTCTGTTATTCTATAATGTTTTTATATCTCTTCTTCAACGTGACTGACTGGAAATAAAGTATGTTGTTAAAAAAGAACTGTTCCTGGTTAAAATCTGAAAGTGTATTTATTGATGAGTTTGTATATTTATAAAATTTCATTGTTTAGTTTTTACATTACCAGAAATGAAAGGTTTCTGGGAGGGTGGTTGGTCACAGTATCGAACCAAAGCGAATTTTCATCAACTATGCATCTCTGCAGTTTTTATATTCTGTTTCACAACACATATGCTATTTCCAACTAACAGGTTCTGATAAACTCTATGTACACCAGCTTTTGGGCAGCAAACTTCAGGCAGACACAGGTAGCATTTATCTGGTAATGCAGTACTTTTAGCAGCTAAAGAATCAAAAAATTTCTCTGGTGGAGACCAAACCAGATATGTAAGGAGAGTGAATAAACCACAAATATGACTCCATATAGGTATTAATGTTGCTCCCTGTCTGCTGTAGTTGTATTTAGGATACATTTTAACCATTACAACTGTACAAGTTTATAATACGAAAGTTTGTTTCTCCAAAACTGATGATTACAAATTTTGGCTGTCATAGCCTTATCTATAGCAGTGGCAATGCCGGTAGCAGGAAAAAGTAATTGTATGAGTGGCAGCAATTAATGTCCTTTTAATGCACTAGTAATAACACACATAGCAGCAGTGACGGGTTGAATAGGAAGAGACATGTAGCAGTAATGACAGTTGCAGCAAAAGGAATAGCAGCACTTACAACAGTGTTTAGGAATATGCTCGGAAAAGTAGAAATTGTCCCATCTCCAGTGTTAGTTGTTTGACCTTTGAACTGCACTGCTCTTTAGACGACTACGTTCACATCTCCAGCAACCCCTGTGACCTCCACTGCACCACCACCGACGGCCAGAGGCAGCTGATGGTGACAGCAAGAGATGGCACGTCATGCAAGTACAGCAGTTACCGCGGTGTCTGCGTGGACGGTAAGTGTGAGGTGAGTCCAGCGTCTTCTTTACTTTGTCCTGGTTTTTTCCCCTGTCAGACAGTGAGAGCATCATGACACATTTGCATGACCAACAAACTCACATGGAAGAAGCTGCTGCAGACACCTCAGCCTTCTAACAAACAATAAAAGTGAAAGTGTAGAGTCGCAAACCGCCCTTAAAACTACTCTTAAAACTACCCTTACAACAGCAAGGAAACATACACTTCGCTTTTCTGGAAACATACCATCCTCTACCCTTAAAACTGCTCCTCTTGTGATGACTAATTGCGTATACGAAAAAATTCTTGGCTAACACTGTTAAGTATGATCCTCCCTGTTGTTCTTTAATTCATTTTCTGTGATAGACGAATTTTATAGCCAACATCCCTGTCAGGACCAGGACCAATCTTTTTAGAGCTAAAAGTAAAAGGTTAAATAATGTGAGAGAGGTAATCTATAGAGTTTGCCCATTTCATCCATTTAAGATCGACTGTTGATGTTTTTTTAGTCTGCAAGGCTGCAGATGATGCTGACATGTGTAATATCAGGAACAGTTGTATTTACTGTTACTTTTTACATTGAAGTGGATGCATAACTGGGAAAACATTCATGTAAAACACAATATGTAGATAGTAGCCCCGAATGAATCAAAACCATAAAAATGGCTCATCCCATGGCATACACATCCTCAGCACCATTCTTTAAAAATATTCATTTATAATGCACTCACTCTTTTTTGGACTTTCTCATCATTTAAATATTGAGCTGTTTGTAAATGTATTTTTATTTTAGCATCCAAATATTACCATGTTATTACTGATAATTTATTTATGATTTATATACTTTTTTGTACCTATGATTTATACTACTTTTTTTTGTTATTCTCTGTTCCTCCACTTCCTGCTTTGCTGCTCAGCCAATAGGATGTGACGGTGTTCTGTTTTCCTCCAACACCTTGGACAAGTGTGGGGTCTGTCAAGGGGATGGCAGCAGCTGCAGCAGAGTCACAGGGAACTTCCGTCGCGGGGCCATGACTCTGGGTGAGCCTCAATGTTCACTTACCTCATGCTGTCCACCCACACATTTTTGAAAAATTGCCGTTACTCCATATTTATAAACGTTAATATCTTAGACTTTTAGACACCCATAAATAATCGACGTAATTAGCAATTAAATCTTAAAGGTTAGAACATTTTTCTTGGTTGGATAAAAAACAGAGTGTAAAATTGGCAAGGTATATTAAGAATATTGAGGTGACATTGAACACTTTCTATTTCCTGTTGATCAAGGTTACTCCTTCATCACACAAATCCCTGAAGGATCATGGGACATCCAGATCATTGAGAGGAAGAAGTCAGCTGATGTTCTAGGTGGGTACTTCCTATTTTATTGCTCTGTACACTTATAATTATGTGTGCTTTTTACTTGATTAAACATGCTTGTGCAAGACTTGTATCCAGAAATTTACACTCTCAAATGTTTATTTGAAACGTCTAATTTTAACTTGTTATAGTTTATGCAGGACTCAAACCAGAGTTTGTTGTTTCTGATGTCTTTGGCACCTCTCAGAGTTTACCATCTATCTTGTTCTCCAGCTGTGACAGACCAGGCCGGCAACTTCTTCTTCAATGGGGCCTATAAGGTGGACAGTCCCCAGAACTTCCATGCAGCAGGGACTGTTTTCAAATATCGCCGACCCATGGATGTGTACGAGACTGGGATTGAGTACATTGTTGCCAAAGGCCCCATAGACCAGGCCATCAATATTCTGGTATGCCCAAACTCCTTCTCTTTCCTGACCTCATCCTCCACAGTTTGATTTCAACCAGGGAACTTTAGTCTCTTTCTTTTACCTAATGTATGTATTGCCACCAGATAAAATAAAATGCCAAAAAACATAAAATTTACACAAATTAATACTTTGTGCATCTAAATACTTCTTTTGCCTTACTCTGTTTCAGATAATTAAACATATTATTCATGCATTAACTCTTATATAGGATTGTACTAAGGACGCTTCAGACTCAAAATGGCTCAGTTATACATATAAATCATTGCCCTTTTGAAGAAAATGATCTTACACATGCAAGTCTGTTTCTAGGTGTTTACTTTTAAGTACTCTTGCATAGGGACTAATTAAGGGACTTGCCTGAGGACTAATTTAAACATTAAGAGGACGTTTGTTAGCATGGAGTTAGAAAGCACTGAAGTTATAAGACCACTCCATCCCACTCCTCATCTGCTGCAGGCTGGAGGTTCCAGGCAACCTCAGCTGCTGCTAGCAAAACACCCCAATGTCCAACCAAACGTCCAGCGCTTGAGTTGCATTAGTAATGTAACATAGTTGCCAGGTTTTGACAAGGAAGAAGAACGCATGGAAAAAGGAACGTATCCCTGGCTCTGCTGTGTCTATTTTAATAGTTTTCCTTAACTGTCCATGGTGTTTCCAACAGTTTTATAGGAGTGCAGTGCTAAATCGGTGGAGTACTCTTTTAAGGCCAGTGCATACAGAAAGTTCTCTAGTTGCTAGTGCTAGCCATCTACACAATTGTGTTTCCTGTAGTTTCTTCCCTGGTTTCCTTGAAGAGTCTAACCTTCACCTACACCTACATTCCCTCTGATCTTTAATATCCAATTAGAAAAGGTGTATGAGGTGTACATATTACCTCGTCATCACACTGTGACATTCCACCAAGTTTCTGTAAAAGCCCTTAAACTGCAGTAACAAAGGATCTTTTGTTGTTTTGGCCTCTGAGGTCCTCAATAACTAATTGTAGAGTAAGAACTCGTGAATTTAAACTTTAGGCTACTGTTCATACTCCTGAAGTTAATAAAAGTCACCCTGATTAAGACTGCTGACTAATGAGGCTTTTGTTTTCCTCTTTCGCGGGTTCAGAACTGAAGACTGCCAACACTTGCAACAACCAAAAAACACAGGGTCTATTCAGAGTGTTTCCTGGCAATAAGATACTCTGATGTGCAGCTCAGCCCCTGTAGAGCATCAGAGATGCCCAAAATATGTGTATCGTCTCCTTTTTAAGAGTGTCTGCCAAATGTCTAAGATGTAAATGTAAGGTAGACGTAATAGTGAGTCTGTGTCTCGGGTTGATTGAGTACAGGCCTAGTGTTCCGACAGTGGCCATAAATCCTAAACAGTGTCCATGTCACAGGCCAGCTTTGATAGATCTCTCTGCAGGATGCTGGAACACAGAGATCCTCCTGGACGCTCATTGACACGCTGCTGGTTCATCTCTGCTAACAATGAGTTTTTATCATCGAGCTTAAACCACAAAAAACGTCACAGACTTCATTCTTGTTTTGGCCTTACAGAGCTTCCAGTTCTGTCTCTAAATTGTATTGCTACATCCAGTAATCTGTCAACCTGTGGCAGACTCACATGCATTAGAGCCTATTCGAGTATATGAATGACAAATAAGGCAAGGTCAGAAAACAACAACATATATGCAATGCAGGGTAATAAAAAACAACAAAATTTGTGTTAAACAGCACTGCAACAGTGGAGATGAGATATCAGTTAGTTCAGATGTTTTCAACTAAATTGAAGTGTGTTTTCATTCACATAAAAAGAGATGTGATCTGCAATGGCGTTTTTTCATCATGACTTGTGCTCAATACGTTTTATTCAAAAATAGACAATGAAAATGTTGAAACAAGTGGAGTTTACAGAAACTTTATCAGTCAAGAAAAACACTGATGAACAAAACCAGGTAGCCTTGTTGGCAGCACTTTGACCTTATGTAACATTAAGCCTTTGATTTTTGATATTAAATTTGTGAAAAAATCAAAATTCACAGATTTACTGAAAAAAAGGAATATTCTTAGACATGCACATGCACACTTTTAAGAGAAAAACACATTGCTTCACTTTGCAAGGCTGTGTCATCCTCACCACAGTATTATGCCTGCAGTGGATGATCATAATCCAATAATCCTTTTCAGATTTAACAATAAGGAAATGCTCCTTATTCTGGCCCACAATAACAGTGTTATCATAAACATCTGAATTCCAAAAAAACATTGGGCCTATTCAGAGGAAAACAACATGCTGATTTTTTTCTCAGAAATTTATGACTTTAACCTCAGAGTTTTTCTGTTAATATAAGACTTTAATCTTGAAAATCTTGGATTATTAACCCCCTCCACTGTCAGTGGAGGGCATAATGTTGTTTGTTGCTTTGACCTAAAATGGCCCTAATATGCCAGTATAGTATTGACACGTAACTAGATATGTGAAATTAATTATATATAGGGTATAACTATATAGGGAAGCTCATATAGAGAAACATTGAATTTACCATAAAGATTACCTGCAAGTAGTTTGGAGATACAGTGTAAATAACCATGACAACATACCTCTGATAAACATCAAACTTTAATGTACCTACATTATTCCCATCATTACAAAGTTCCTTGCAAAGTTACCTGTATACGCATGTTACCTTGTTTAGTATTACAATTCTCTGGTGTCCAAAGTTCTTAATGTGAAATTAATTTGAGTTGATTTTGGTCCTGGTTTTGTTTTTGGCCTCCTTGTTTCTGATCTATAACCTGTATTAAATAACCTGACATTGACTTGATGGTCCTCATTTCACTCAGGTGTGGAACCAGAATGGACGAACCCCATACATCACGTATGAATACACGGTACTGCGAGATTCCCTGCCACCTGTCCCACCTCCTCCTGTCTACACCGGATCAGACACCTCAGCTGGAGAAGTGTCTGTGGAGATAGGGGGTCTGCTATCTCCTAACAGCAGTATATATGACCAGAGTGCCCCTGACGGACAGTTGGAGCCAGAAGGTGCAGAGGGGCAGAAGGGTCAAGAGACCAACGAGGTGTATGAGGAGACAGCGGCCATTGACTGTGACCAGGATGGAGCAGCTGCCCCAAAATATTCAGGTAGGGACTGTTTGAACACCTGTTAATGCTGCAGGATTGCATGTTTTTTCCAACCAGTGGTCCAAAACCCCAAGATATTCAATTTACAATCATATCAAACAGCAAAACAGTAGGTCATTATTAGGGTGAAACTGAAATGAGAAGTTTGGCCTTTTTTTTTTTCTTTTTGAAAACAGCAGATTTCCTGAGTCAGAGAAAGTAAAAGTTTGTGTTCTGCTCATAGCTTAGTCATAAAAATCCCAGCCCACAGCTGCCTGTTTCAGGTGTTTTTCAGAACAGGGGTGCTTATAACAGCATTACACCAACCTGCTGATGGTGCTGTTAGCTAAAAAAGTCACAATGAACAGCAGGAACCTATGTATTACAGTCTGGTTCAAAAAAGTTTAGCTGACTGGTTTAGAGTTTCCTTACAGAAAACAAAGGAGCAGTAGAGAGCAGGAGAGTTTCAGAGCAGCCAAAGCACTGGAGGCTACCTTCAGTCTCTATTGCCTCTCCTCTTTTATCACAGTAAGTTTTGTGGTTTGTGGTCATTTTTAAGGATAAATTTGTAAAGTTTACAGCTGAAATTACTGAGCCACATGTGCAGAATTCTGTTGTCAGGCCTTGCTCCAGTGACATATTTGCAAGGAAAATGCCATTGCTTTTGTGTTTAACGTCCAGACCCCTGATATAACCAAAGCATTAATAAATTGTAACAGTAACCTACTCAGTGTAGGGTACTGAAGATAAACATTAAGAAAGTGTACTTTTTCCTCTGAGCAAAATGTCAAATACTTATTCTCTTTTCATCGATGGCTGCTATTTCTACTTTATGATAAAGTCATGATATTAGTGAGATGTTGAAAGAGCCATTTTTGTGTAGATTATCCTCAGTAAATTAAACATTGATTGAATTCCTTTGAATAAATCCATAATACTAATAGGCAATTTTGTGATCAACATATGGACTAACTTTTAAAGAATAGAAAAAAAGGAATTCAGTAATATCAGTGCTGCAGATATGGTGAAACTATTTTTAAATTACCTTAAACTTGTCTTTTGCATTTTGTACTGCATTTTTTTTTTTTTTTTGCGTTACTTATCAGGTGGCAAATGGTTTTGCCAATATAAATACATTTGTAATTGAATACTATTGTCCATGGTGATATATTGGGCCATAAATAAAGAATAAAAGAGAGATGGAAACTGTGTGAGAATGGGAAGAAAACTAAAAGGAAGAGAGAGTAAGAAAGAGGATAAATTTGAGGATGGTTCAGTGGCCCATTGACGGATGGGACTAAATAGGTCAGATTTTACAGCCGATCCTCTATCTCTCTCTCTTTTTCTGCCTGTGAGATGGCCTTTTGGAGCTCTGCATTATTCATAGTACAGACACATAAAGAGGATCAGCGGCAGATGAAAAATTCAGAGTTTGGTGGTGTTCTCTCCTTTTAAAAATGACTGCATCACAAACATGAGCTGTAATGGCCTTCCTGTGAGCTCTCAGCTGACTGTTGAGTCCATTACACCACAGCTCTGTGTGGTGAGATGAGATGGAGAGCTGGCTGAAAGACCCGCCATACATTTTCTACACAGGCTGACGTCATATTGAAGACAGGATACTGAGCACTGACTGCAACACTTAAAAATGAGATCATCATCTTGCTCTCCTTTTTGTTTTCTTTTATTCACTGACTCATTCACTCAAAGCTTTTTCGATTTTCTTCAGAAAAGCCTATGTATATCAGTCACCATAAGAGTAAAATTGGTATCCTTTTATATGCTAAATTATCAGTTTATTACCTATACATGAATAAAAAAATAGAATGCAATACAGCTGCCCTTCAATAAAACTTTCCTTTTTGATGCTAATATTGTTCAGTCTATGTTATCACTATGTCACATAGAAACTGGGGGCAGTCGTGTCGTTTGATTTAATTGCCTGGTATGAAGGAGTTTGTTTAATTTTTTTATCCCCTAAAATAAACTTGCATTAAAACCCCTTTAACTCTTATATTGCCATCTAAGCTGCAGCTTTAAAGTGTTCAAAAGAATTATTTTTATGACAGTATTATTTAGAGTATTTTACATCGCCTACCATCATATTTTAGCTCTCTATTAGAGTTCCATGATGTTTACACTGCTTTGTCCTTAAAGTCATTACCACAACTCAAAGTAAAGTTCAGTGGGTTTAAACAAGTTCTGGGTTTGAACAAACTTTTGTTTGCACCAACATATCAACACATTAGAGGAAACTGTTTTTTTTTTAAATTTTATTTTGCTTAGCATTAAAGATCTCAGGTCACTGCAGAAAGCTGATGGTATTCAGGTTACCTACCTGCATATAAACCTGTTTTACTAGAATTTTGCTCAATACATCAAAACTACCAGTTGATTGATTGAAAGGATGTTCGTTGCATTAAATTGTACAGGGATACTGAAATACATAAATGTGTAAATTAAACCTCTGACCTTTGATTTCTTGATGTTATGGTTTATTTAAACTCCTTCACCTACTAAGAAACATTAAGCAGTGACCAATAGGGAGCTGAGAAAAATTGAGGTGAACGCCATTGAATGCATACATGTGACAGGAGAAACTATTTTGTTCATTCCCACAGGAAGCCAATAAGGACCAGAAAACAGCTGCAATATTTTCCAATTCAAGCTGAATATAAAATTACATTCTCAAGTGCAAACATGACCAAAAGCTACATCACAGATTGTACTTGAATACCATAAATCAATTTGCTCTCCAAGCTAAATTTTTTTCCGTTTTAATCCATCAGAGGGAAACAGCAGCCATACAGGCAGCACTGTCATCCCTGCTCCTGCTGGTGGGCCCCTAGATACAGGGCCAGACTCCCCAAACCTCATCTGGAGGGTCCTGCTAGACGGTCGAATTGGCCCAGATGAGCTGCTCATCAACATCTCAACTAATCAGCTGCTGACAGAGGGGGACAGTTTGTTCTCGTCAGAGGTGGGACCAGCAGATGTAGATCTTAGCAGCCTGGAACGAGACGGGGCGTTTAGTCTCAACGAAACGCTGGAATACACTCTGGGTCGCAAACGAAACGACAGCAGTGATGGTTCCTACCAGAACAAAACAGTGCAGAGCGGTGGGAGGACCTCGAGCCGCTCCAACAGAACAAGGTAATCTAACCAAAAACCAGGTGATCCCACAGAGACCAAGTGAAAAGAGTCAAATGAGTTTTACAATGATCTAAGGCAGAGGTCCACTCTTTACTGAGTCACTCAGGTTTGGGCTCACAGAAAGCTGTTTTCCTTCAGGCAGGATTAAGCCTGAACTGAATGCTTTCAGGTTAGGGTTGCAACAGGCCTAAATGTTCAGACTCTAACAAGCTCCTGGGTCTGCTGCTTGCTGAGGGAAAAATGATGCAGGCTATACCAAAAGCAGGCTGGGCAGAGAGGACGCTTGTTTTCTTCTGAGGACATCCTTGATGAGATGTAGCTAGAGGAAGTGGCAGATAAGCAGCTCAACAGATAGGCTGTAGAGAAGTTAGATGGTAATTATACATTCAATAAAGCAGTCAGTAAAGCAATTAGACATTCACACAGACATCAAAGCAAGACTGCAGTATACCAGTTAGACAAATGGACTGACAGTTAAAGCATTCGAGACTAGTAGACAGTACAGCAGGTAAACTGCTCCATACAGGCGGCACGGCAGGCAGGTAGGTTAACTGACAAGTAGTAAATAAAACTCAGATAAGCAGTAAAGCAAGTAGATAGGCACTGAAATATATACTGAATAATTACTCAGATAGACAGGTAGATATACAAGAAGTAAGGCAGTCAGAGAGGGAGATATACATGCAGTAAAGCAGTTGGTTAGACATACAGGGAGGGCTGACAGACAGGCAGTTAAGCAGATCGACTGATACTGTTCATACACTGCACAGGCAGTAAAGGAGTAAGACAGGTCAACATAAAGGCACTGAGGCAGTTAGACAAGTGCATATACAGGCTGCAGTGCAGGCAGACAGGTAGACCTGGCAGGTTTTGCGTTCATCATATTCATAATTCATATTGACTTCCCAGCTCTGTGTCCAAACACGGCTTCACCAGGTCTGCAGCCAGCAGCTATAAAATACACAATGACACGCCCTTTCCTCTGAGAGACAGAGAAGAGGAGAGGAAACGAGCAGAGCAGAGGAGCTGAGGGGGGAGGAGGGGAGGGGGGCAGCCACACATAGAATCAAATAATTCAAAGTATTCACAAGAAAAGTGAAAAATATGATGCAAAGAGGGGAAAGTGTGCTGTCAGACTGCAGTCACCTCTGGGGAGGAAATAATGTGCAGGAATCAGTCTGGCTTACATGGAGTGATGCCGACGAGGTATAACTCAAAGTGCCTGTGATTTTCAAATAAACGTCTGGCGGCTGGCGAAGTTGGAGGGGACGACCGGTGTTATGACAAGAATGTGCACATGACTTTTATGTGATGTGATGAAAAACAAAGTGCATCTGCCAGGATGCAGGCTGTGAATCAGCTGTCACACTGTGGTCGTCTGAGGCCCGGGAGACAATCTCAGCGTGTGACTGTCTGTGTGTGTGTTCAGGATCTATATGACTGGGTATCCTTAAATGTCCTTAAAGGAATATTTCAGTGGAAACATATGCATGTCAAACTACTCCTGCAGTATAATTCTTTTCTCCACTGACCTCTGAAAGAATATGGCTAAATATTTGCGCAACACGCATATAAATGCATACCACAGCTACTGCTTAATTTTTCCTCTCCTTATATGTTTGCTTTGTGTGTGTGTGTGTGTGTGTGTGCGTGTGTGTGTGTGTGTGTGTGTGTGTGTGTGTGTGTGTGTATGTGTGTTTGTGTGGTGGGCGGATAACAGGGGAAATCAAAGGATCTACCAGAAGAACCTGAAGCTGAGTGCGGCTGACATGTACCGCTGGAAACTTTCCTCTCAGGAGCCCTGCAGCATGACCTGCTCCATAGGTACATGCATAAGAAACGCACACACACGAGCTAAGAATGCATGAGCGGTTATAAAGTTTAATGTCCTTGCCCACCTGTCATCACCATATGACAATCAGATAAAGATCTACAACATCTGTTCAAACCTCACACCCATCAGGCTGCTGTGACACTGATGTTAGTACAGTGAAGTGCAAATTTGGTGCTATCACATCTTTCTGTGCATTTACTTTGTAAAACAGTGTGAGTGAGTGAACATGTTTGGGACTTTAAGTATAAACAGAAGCTTCCTCCCAGCAAAAATTTTGAATTGTAAAAAAATGTGTTAAAAGTTCTATTAATATTGGCTGCATTCAATTAAATTGCAATACTAAATTAGAAGTGCATTTAAAAAAAATGTATTGCAGTCACTTAAGATAAAACAGATGACAGACAAACAACAAAAATATTCAAAAGTAATCCAGCTCCCTCTAAAGAAACCTCAAAACTTTAAGTACACTTTTCATTCTTTTTTTCTAAGGCACATTTCACAGTTGTCATTTCTTGTGGAAAAAATGTTCTATATAAAAATTTGCCTCTCAGCTTATTGTTTGTTGCTCACAATGTAGGAGTGTCAAAGTCCTTTGTCACATGCATTCGCTATGACGGCGTCGAGGTGCACGATATGTACTGTGATGCTCTGACCCGACCGGAGCCGGTCCACGACTTCTGTATCGGGAGAGAATGTCAGCCCAGGTAGAATCCACAGGAAAAGGCATTTGAAGGAACCAGAAATTAATCAGACTCTTTTAGAGTACATTGTGCAATGTATTTTCTTGTCTGTCAGATGGGAGGCAAGCAGCTGGAGCGAGTGCTCAAGGACCTGTGGGGAGGGTTTCCAGTTTCGTCAAGTTCGCTGCTGGAAGATGCTGTCGCCAGGCCTGGACAGCTCGGTCTACAGTGACCTCTGTACCATGGCAGATCTGGAGAGACCTGTGGAGAGACGAGCCTGCAAGAGCCCTGCCTGTGGCCCACAGTGGGAGGTGGCCGAGTGGAGTGAGGTATCATTCATGTGTAACGATTTACCCTGCTGAGATTAAACACATTTAAAAAACACAAAGACACAGTTTAAAGAATTTTAAGTTGTCAGTCTTTTTGTTTATCTTGTTTCTTTTTTTCAGCCCAGCTAATATCATTAAGTGCACTTTTTGTCACCAGTTGCATACCTTTGGATTTTCCTTTCTTCTTTGAACAAACTTGCATCATTAGGAGGAACATTTCTTGCAGCACAGACATCTTTCTTTTGCTTGTGTCAGGCTCAGGTTTAGCAGCTGTCTGCTGCAGTCGTGCGGTCTGATTGTGGTTGCTGATGGATTCTCCAGAGACACTTTACCAGACACCAAAACAAACCTTGATGTGATTTAAGCCGATGGGGTCTGAAAAACACAGAAAACGAGTGAAGTGCACAGCTCACTGATCATTCCTTCTCTTTGGAGCAGTACAGTGTTTAAACAGCCATACATTCATTGGATCTCAGGGTATTTTTAGGTCCTGGATTATTTTGAGTAAATTTCACTGTTATATTCTCAGTAGCTTAACATCAGAAGTGTGTTGTTTAAAGTAAAAGTAGTTTTAAAACAGTAATCAAAGTAGCACAGAAATAACAGCTATGACTTAGCAGCAGATTTAGTAAGTAGCTTACTAGCTTATTCAATGTAGGCTGGACTGCAGGCAATTATTAACAGTGACATTAAGTATAAAAAAATGTTTCCACAGCAGATTTCAAAAGCAAAAAGTTTGACTCCAAATAAGGTCAAGTGGAGAAGCTTGACTTGAAATATCCTACTCAAAAGCATATAATTAGCAGCAACAATGTTGTTTTTTAGAAGATCATAGTTTTCCACAGGGACCTGTATCTAATGCTGTTATATTAGCATTACATTGCACTAGTACACAATGAAAAGATTTTATTATAAGTTTCAGTTTGTCCTTCTGTGCCTCTTCTTGTCCCAGTGCCCTGCTAAATGTGGCCGCAAGGCCCAAGTGACCCGTGATGTCCGCTGCTCTGATGAGGCCAGACCATGTGACCCGATGACCAAACCAGCAAACGTTAAAAACTGCACTGGTCCGCCCTGTGAGCGCCACTGGACTGTGTCTGAGTGGGGGCCCGTAAGAGTCTTTACCATACATAGACACGGCACTACATGTCACTGTGCATAAGTGACATTAACATTTGCATCATGAATATACATGTATGTTTTGTATTTAATCACAATCAGCTGATGCCAGGGTACAGTAGCTGCAGCTCACCTTGCTGTACTCAAAAGAGGAAATCAAACATTTTTGAGCTTGATAATGTCATGACACAGGAACAGCTCACCTGTCTCAGCTGTTTTTTTCCTCAGTGAAAAACAATTGTGTCACAATGTGAATTTATGGTTGGTATTGTACAAACAAATGTAGTTTCTAATGTTCCATTCAAAATCAAAGTCTGGAAACATGCTGGTCTAATTTACAACCATGGAGAACAACCAGTCATAAACATGGACGGTTGTGAAATTTTCGTTGCACAAAGTAAAATATTATTCCCTAAGCAACAGCTAATGTTACATCAGTAATATTTATTGTCATTTTGAAAACTATTTACTGAGAGCACATGTAGCTTTTTAGTGTTTAAAGTTCTCTGCTTTATCATTTGATATGTACACCTGTGCAGTCCAACACAACCAATGCAGCAGCTCTGCAGTAAATTGAGACATGTTTGTAATAAAATGCCCTTCCCATATAAATGACATGGATAAAGCAACGCAGCAGCCAACATCCTTAAAAATGAACGACATCTTGACTTGAATAGGAAAGATTATATCCCTCATTGTATCTTTCCATGTAGATAGTTTCATTGGTTTCAATTTCCAGGTTTACAATGAAATTTCTGTCTCCGACCAAAACCAAACAGGTGATATTTTAATCATGCTTACAAGCAGGTAGATATGTTTTGGAATGAACAAACATAACAAAGAATATTAGAAACAGTAGCCAACCGGAGTGCCAGCTGATTAGTCACTTGCATCAGGTCAGGTGCTGATAAGGTCAAAGGTCCAGATGTTTGAATGACTAATCATCAATACTGACTAACCTCTACAAAGAGGGCTTCTTCTCTCTTACCTTAATCAATAAACCACTGTATGTGATAAATTCCATACAGCTTACAGCTGTAACAACAATAAATGATCACTCCTCTGACATGCCTTGGCTCAGTGAAATGATCAGATATCATTGGATATTATTTTTAAATTGATGAGACATGATTTTATCCAATGTGATCTGACAGGAAATTATTTTTCCTTTCCTCTAAAGTGGTGTGATGGGACATGATGCCATTACATTTCATGTTATGCTTCCTATTTACTTAATGTGAGGTGACCTGACAAACATGACTTCATGACTAACTAAAGTTGGCTGAAGGAGGATGTGATGTAAACAGGAATGCCTCCCCTCATCTATGAATCATCGAGTTTGACCTATAACCCTCCTCACAGTGCTCGGGGTCGTGTGGCCAGGGGAAGATGGTGCGTCATGTGTACTGTAAGGCTCCAGAGGGTCGAGTGGTTCCTGAGAACCAGTGCTCTGCAGAGAACAAGCCTCTGGCCATCCACCCCTGTGGGGAAAGAGACTGTGCTCCTCACTGGCTGAGTCAGGACTGGGAGAGGGTGAGTCCTGTTCAGCGTCAAAATCAAAACTGAACTGTTCAATAGTTATCCAGACACTCATTTGTTGAATAACAAACATAATGAGAATTGATTATTGTTTAAATTTTTTGAGCAGCAATGCCTGTCTCTTAATCCAACATCTGAAATATTACAATTTTTTGCTTTTCTCTATTTCGCATTAGTGAAAACTGAAATTCTCATACGTCTCGCACAGTTTGTTGGACATGACAAGCAATCCGTGGGCATCATTGAGTCTGAATTCAAACTGACAGGATGTATGTATGGTATCCAACATTAATAACTTTCCTATTTCCACGTCAGCAAGAAAAGACTTTGTTGGTATCTGCATTATGAAGACACTTGGAAATGCAGAACGTCCCCTCAGTTGTCTTAAATAGAATTAATAAAGTTAGAACTGAACACTGGTAACTCTCTGTTGTTTTTTTGAAGTGTAACACAACCTGTGGTCGTGGCGTGAAGCGAAGGACTGTCCTGTGTGTCGGCATCAGTGGAGGAAGATTCCAGATCTTTGATGAAGAGGCGTGTGGAGGCAGCGAGAAGCCTGAAGAGGAAAACACCTGTTTTGAGAGGCCGTGCTTCAAATGGTACACCACCCCCTGGTCTGAGGTGAGGTCATCACAGTTCACACAATACTCTTCAACACCTCTGATATGGGAAGTGGATCAAAGTGTGCTATCCTATTTGACTTCTGTTGAGGACACAATGTTGTAATGGCATGTAGTCACTGTTGCTCAAATCACTAAATAAATACTCCACCTAAAACTTTTTCAGAGAGTCTTTTGAGTATCAAATACTTACCACCTTTTGTCTTGAATGGTATCTCTTTGATCAACTGTCAATACGACATATTTCAATTAAAATCCAAACAGATCTGAATAAAATGGGAATAACAGAATTAAAGTTACCCCCATGGTGGAAATGCTCTGGCATAATATCTGTTACATTATTGCTCATGACATTTAAAAATCAAAAGGATCAGTGCTCATGATTTTGGATTTTTTTATAGGGTTTAAAGATTTTTAAGATTGTTGTGGCCTTAAGAATCCACACTAACAATAATATTTTGATATCTATGAAAATAAAACTAAAAATGCTACCAGTCAAGTTCAACTTTAATTTTGTTTATTGTTTTTGTGTCTTTTTGGCAAATGAATTACTCTCAATATGAGTGCAGGGAGGTTTAGGGGGAATCACAACCAGCTTTTTTGTGCATTACAGCCATCTACTTTAACAAAGCGAGAACTTAAAAAAAATGTGAAGAGTGCCTTTGTCATTTACACAATATTATCATCTGTGTATCATCAACAAAATACTAATGAATAAAATTTTTTAGAAATATTTTTGTTTTTGTCAAAGTCAAACACTTGTATTCCACTGTCTTTATGCTGAGTAAGTTTATGACCTTATTAGTCTACTAATATGGCTAATTACACAGTTCTGTTTGTGCTGCTTGGTTAGCCTTGTATGTTTTTATTTAAAAGATATGTATTTTTTCTGTCACTGGAATGCAGAAAAGACTAACTGTCACTGCTGCAGCAGACACAGCTTTAGCAAAGTGAAACAGATTGTGAAATTCATAAATTCAGACTGTAATCAGAGGTATTGGTGTTTGGTGCTGTGAGAGCTGGACGGGGTCCTCATCCTGAGGACTGGAACTGCGCTCAGACACAGATCCAACAATGTGTTGTTCATATTTCCACTTTTAACAGAGACTGCTAAGTGTTTAGGACAAAAGTGACAATTCCCATACTGGAAAGCAAAAGTAAAACTCAAATTGTTTTCCTTTTGTCAGGACACAATAAATTATGAAAATATTCACTGCTTCAGAAATATTGCAAAAATGTCCAAAGAAGAAGAAGCATGTTCAGTCATAATAGGATCTTTTACACCAGAGAACCTTAAATAAACATCACACTCTCCAGTTTGATATCAAAACTTTTCCACTACTTTCAGCACTAGTCACACACTTGTCCACCAAACTGATATGTAATAGCTGCACAGAAGAGCAGTGTCAAGAATCACGTTTGATTGGCAGATGAGATTGGACAGTGTGCTAGGCCACTAATCACAGCTCATCAGTGGTGTGTAACGACTGTGTTTCTGCTCCTGCTTGTCCTCAGTGCACTAAGACATGTGGTGTGGGTGTGAGGATGAGAGATGTGAAATGTTACCAGGGCAGGGAGCTGGTTAGAGGCTGCGACCCTCTCACCAAACCAGTGTCCAAACAGACCTGCACCCTGCAGCCCTGCCCCACTGAGCCGCCAGGTAACATGTCGAAAGACCTCCAGATACACCCACACACATACACACACACACATAGCCTACCTGTCTCTTTGTCCTTGTGAGGACCCTAACAGAAATGATGCATTCCCTGGACTTAACCCTCAAGTATTCGTTGAAAAACTGCTAACATGGCCTTCTTTATGTGTGAACTGTTTCCCAGATGAGAGCTGCCAGGATCGACCCTCCACCAACTGCCTGCTGGCACTGAAGGTCAACCTGTGCAGTCACTGGTACTACAGTAAGGCCTGCTGCCACTCCTGCCGCGCTGTACGACCTCCAACCTCCTAGTCCAAGACAGCACAGTCCTTCTCCACCCCAACTCCAACTCCAGCATGAGAAAACAAAAGGGTACGTTTATGCAAATGCTGTGCTACATTTACTGTGAACAATGAGTGGAAGCCTAGAATCAGAGATGAAGCTCTTATCTGTTTCAAAATGCAGAGCTTTCTTTATTAACTTAGATCGACATGTTCATTTGTTGGTCAGTTGGTTTTTAGGTTAAATATAAAAATATAAAATTGGGTCATCTTAAAAAAAGTCCTGTTGATGCAGCACAAACTGCAACATTCACTGATCCAAAAAAAAACAACCAAAAAAACGTTTCTGCAGGTTTTTTTTAGAAATTGAACACATGAGAACAAATGTTTCAGGCAAAATAGAATTTTTTGTCCCTTTTCACAGCCAAGAAAAAAAATTGAGAAACCTAAAAAATTGTCCTAGTGAAACACCTTTTTTTCCCTGCTCTGAAACAATTGATCTTACTCAGAACATTGTTCACCATATTTTTTTTTCTTGCCTTTCGGGACTTCCATACTATTGGATTTAGGAAAAACAAATTAGAAATATAGAAATTACCTGCCACAGCTTTTTGCCTCAAGACCTCTTAAATGGTTAAAAAAAGAGATGTAGAAACAAACACTACATTCAACCGAGAAAAGGACCAATTTTTTCCTTATCTTTCAAGAATTTTTTATGGCCATCTACACTATTTCTACAAGTCCTCACATCGACCATGAGCCCTGTGATGAGCTCCACAGCTGCCCCTCCCCTTACTACATCACACCATCATACAATTCTCACTATCATTCAACTGTATCTCAATCATAAAGGCAGTTGTTGTTATTTATCTTCCCCTAACAACATGTGGAGTTGGAGACAAAGTGGAGTCAACAATCAAATGGTCTTGCAGACCTCCATCATCAGTTAGGGGCATGCTTTTGTTGTGTTCATCGCTGCAATGACAAGATGTACTAAATTATTTCTCAACAGAATATACTGCATGACTAGAATATTTAATACAGATACCGTTCATGAAATATTATTTAATTGTGTTGCAGTTTGGTGTCTGGCAGGTAAAAAGTTTTTATTTCCATTCCACCCCCTGCCGTTTGGCACCATGCCAGCGCACCTGCAGGATATGGAAGCATATTTATTAGTTATAGCACATTTTCATTTATCGTGACGCTCCTGATGCCAGCCGATGGTTATTCATCGGGTCAACTGATGCCAGTTCTGGTCTGTGTGTGTGACAGAGGAGAGAGAAAATACAAGCACAGAAAGAAACATTCCTGACACTTGAAGTATGGTTGAAGTATGTATTCAGACGTGTACATGTATGTCTCATTTTTAACTATTGTGTACTGTGTTTTCATATAACTGATACCTCTTTGTACAAAACTAAGTATGGAAATTGTGTACTGTTGATAAAAATCTGAAAATCTAATGGTACTGACTTGTATTTCAATTAAATAACAGTTAAAATGAAAATGTTTGCCTTTTTGTCATTTTTATCTAAATTAATGTATTTTCTTAGTAAATATTGGCCATGTCTTTTTCAAAGATGAAAGTTCAATGAGACAAAAAAATAAAATAAGAGCAAAAAGACAGGTAAAACAGCCTTCATTAAATCATAAACTATATAGTAAAGAACCCCTTTCCTTGTGCTTGCACTAGGGCACCATGACAGTGGCTACAGAGGCAGGTAGAAAAATTTATAGATTAATTTCATAGATTTAACCACGATGGTCTTTGAGGGAATAATCGTAGGCCATATTTAGGCTCCTATGGAAATTGAAGGGTTTCCATGATGAATATATCATTATAATGTGGGGATGCATTGCATCTATGAATGCAGAGAGGCACCATGTAATGACTGTAGTCTGTTTTTCCATCTTCAGAGAACCCTATATTTTCCCTGGGGCATCTTCTCATTTTGATGAGGATCCATGAAAAGCAACAAAACAGGCAAAAATCTATCCAGAGCTATATCTATGTATACTCTCTTGACTGCTCTATTCTCTACTGAATTTATTCCAGGAGGCATAAAGCAGATACCACACAGTTTTGTATCATTTTATTAACGCTGTTCATGAAGTCCCTTTCGCAAACAGAGCAGCCAGAGTAGATACAGGTTTGCATCTGATGCCCCCTGCTGGTCAACACAATGTCCTCAAGTGTCTCATCTACTAAATGGCAGGGTAATAGAATCAAATCAACTACTGAAGCAGAAGGAAAACAAATGCAACAGTTCCATGATGTTGGGAAACACTCACTGAATAATAAAGTGATTCTACACTCATTCTTTCTCAAGAAATTAGTAAAGTGTAGAACCTGCAGATATAACACCAAAACATCTTAAATGGATTCATATGTTAGGCTTTAGTGTTTAACTGTGTATA
>JAQMCX010000047.1:8174915-8191909 GCA_029814765.1 Acanthurus leucopareius
GTGCTCTTCCGATCTTCATATGTTAGTCTTTAGTGTTTAACTGTATATATATATATATATATATATATATATATATATACACACTCAGGGCAAAAAAAAAATTCTCTGCATTTCAGATATATATATATATATATAATGTATGTATATATGTATATATCTGAAATACAGAGAATTTTTTTTTTGCCCTGAGTTACAACTTCCAGGGTGCCCTCCCTCTGTGGCTTTATGTAGACTTTAACACAAACTGGCTGCAGACAAACTTCTATTATAAGTGCTTATAACATACAACATTGAACATAAGGAGATTGTTGTGGCTGCTTTGCCTGAGAGGAATCATTGCTTGGTAGGCTTATTGAAGGCAAAACTCCTTGGAGGAGGTCAGAGGAAGCATGAACTTGGCATCTTATCATTGCATTGACCATCACAGTTTTAAGAGATATAAATAACTGGACATGTTACTATATTTAAGTAACTGGTTTAGATTAAAGAAGTAAGCTGAGTCAGAAGAAAGAAGGGAAACTTTCACTACATGTGTAGTAGAAAGAAATTTTAAATATTCAAGTAAAGCACTTTAAATATTAGAATATTCTTTGTAAATCACTTCTTAATCCCATAAAATGCTTCTACACAGTTCCAGCCTTTATTGTTTTGTTGATATTTATTAAAGATAGCATTTGATCAAAAATTAAGCATCATTAAAAGTAGTATAAGAAAAATCTAAATCTCTAAAAGTATAACACATTGCAAGTGTGCAGCTCGGCAAGTTCACTCCCAAAGTTCAACTAAGCTGAGCTTTACTACAAAAGTTTACACATAAGCATATGTTAATTTTTTACTATTTCAATGCAGTATCAAAGATCTGTGGATTCAGGAAACAGCAAGTGTACTGGTAGAATTGCCAGGCAGTACTCTGCCTTAAGGGAAGCACTACCTGGTTGACTCAGCTCAGGGCAGAGGGCTATTCTCTGAAAGGATCAGAGGTGGTGAGAAACAGCAACAGTTCACAGCATGACCCTTAGGTCTACAAGTTGGTACATTTCAAGCAGTATTATGTAAGGTGAGGTCATTCTGCAGGACATCAGTCATTTATATTATTGTATTTATATTATTATTATCTTCACTTCAGCCTCTGTCGAACGAAATTCAAGCAACAAAACAGCCAAGCAAGCTGCTCTTTTATGAACCAAGGTGTGTAAGGTCTGCAGGTTTTGCACTTTCATCCATCTGACACACTCGTCATATTGAGCATGATGTGTTACTACTGGGGATGTAACACAAAAACAGAGGGACAAATCAAACATAACAGAAAAAACACTTTACTAGAATAGACAAAGCGTACGTCCTTTTTTGTTAGCAGTGCACTATTTTATCACACATTATCTTCAAGTTATATATTTTTAGTTTGCTATGAATAAAGTTTTATTCAGCAATGCTGATGTGCCGGGAAATTTGAAATATACAAAACAATCTACTCTATTAATACTAAGATATATTAAAATTTAATTTTGTATTTTTTTTCCCTTAAATGCTCGATACCTCATGTTGGAGGATATATTATTAAAATATTATCTTAAACCCTATTATCTTAAAACCTACAGCAGAGCATCTAACTACAGGAGGATGTCTCTAATAGGAAATAAATGTCTTCTAGAAATCACAGTCATTGGATCATTGAATGCTTCAGTAAAGCCCTTGAAAATGTGATTTGTTTTCTGCACCATGGGAAACAAACAGGAATTCACACAATGAAACACTTACATACTTGTAATATTTCTAAATGTTATTCACAGTCTGAATTAATATAAATACAGACAAAACCCCACAACCTCGTGCTGACAAATCTGCAAGTAAACACAAATGTGAGTCAAACTGTAGGTCCAAGTAATTTCTGCACAACCATTTATTGTTGATTTTTTTAAACAGAGGATAAAACTGTAACTACTATAGTTCTTTAAATCAAAGCCTGTCCTAATTTAAAAAATAGAAAAAAAGTGCATGCCCTGAAACCAAAAAGGACATCTCCATCTCTTTAATTTCACAAGTTTAACAATATAAACATACTTTTTACCCCTTGTTGTTCTGGATTACTAATCCTAAGTGTTAGTGTTGCTGCGAGTCACTGCCTGTGTTTGTATCTTAAAGTTTTAGCCAAATGATATTCCAGAATAGATAGTATTATGGGGTAGCAGACTTTCACAGGCAAAAAGGGACCAGAGGAGGAAACAAAAAGGCCTCACACTAAAATATGACTAAATATAGATTTGAGAAACAAAGGGAATTGAAAATAAAATGCCTCTAACAGAAACCTGCCTCATAAGAGGGCAAGGTGCCCTCTGCACCTGAGGCAAATAAAAGCCTCCCTCACTATTTAGAGAAATGTGATGTTTAAAATTTATATTTGGATGATAACATTTTAATTCCTATCTTGTGCTCATGGTGTTTATTCTGATTTTTCAAATTAAAGGTCTATTCACTTTCCAAGTTAAACTCATGAAATGACTATAATTGTTTGTCACTGAATAATTTTAACATAAGAAATGCTGGGGGGGTTTTAATCATGAACTCAACTCTTAAAAATAAATCACACCACTTGTGCTGTACTAATTGGAAGTTTTACTTTCAACAAATAATTTGTACACTGAAAAAAGTTTTCTTCCCCCATGATGTGTCAGACTTGGAGACATTAAATTGATATCAAGGAAAATATATTATGAGATGAAATAGTTTATGTTATGCTCAGCAGTGGTTTCGAACCTTAAAAACTGTTCATTCCTTTACAGCTGTTAGTTTGGTAGATTAGACCACTTCTCAGAAAGGTGTAGTCAGGCATATTAAGTGAAAACACTTGGTCAACTTGACCACAGTGCATAGCTTTCTGATAAATAGATAATAAACTATATACTATATTAAAGCATACAAGTTGGCTCTTTTGAGGTGTGCAGTGGAAAAATAATCACTGTGAAAAGAAGCAAATGTAAAATGTAAGCTATTAGTCATTTTACAGAAGTTGCCTTATGAACAAACAAAGCATTTGTTTGTGTGTGTATTGAAAGTTTTTTTCTGTTGTATAAATTGATCACAGTTGAGTGGTACAACATAAAAGTACACATATAATACACTGTACTGGGATAGAGTACTGGTATGATGGGGATCTTGTTGTGCACAACTAATGAATTTCTAGAAACTGGGATGTAAACAAAGTGAACTGAGAAAGTTTTTTGTGACTCTATGTGAAGTCAGTCTGAGTCAATGTGATGGTGTGCAAATCAAAGCTATTGACTCTGGAAACAGATTTGTCTTCAGCTTCGTTTTTCTCCCAAATGCTCTTGATTTGGAGCTTAAAGATTACATTCTATTCTTGTCTTAATATCACACTCCATGAAAAGACCAAAACCAGGAATGTCTTAGCCCGTATTCCTGATTTACCCTGTGTGTAGTTCTCAGCTCCAAACCATTGGTTTGTACTGAAGACACAAACATCTCATTAATGTATAGTCTTTCTTTTCAAGAAGAATCAGCAGTTTACTTAAACATCTGGCATATTATTTTTAATAGTGTTACCCAAACAGGAAAAAACCTTGGGGCACAGGGACTATTTTCAGCAGTGGATTAATCCACATTTAGTTCTTGAAGTAAATCTTAAGGAAGAGGGACTGCATATGTAGGACTAAGTCATAACAAAACTACCAGGTGTGTGGTCATGTTTATGAAGGAAGATGTCACCCAGTGCAGCAGAGTGGCTTAGTCTTCATTCAGTAGCTTACTGTTAGTTGCAGAGCACCAGCTTCATCAGCTGCTAAACTGGGCCCTCGGCATGGAAATCACTTTTCATCACCTGCATATTTGATATTGCCGAGGCTTTTGTTTTTACACTGCACGTCCTTCCCTACATATCTTGTTCCAGAAATCATGAATGCATTGGCTTTTTCATCCCCAGTGGATGGGGAGCCAACCTGGGTTCAGTGTCTTTACCAAGGACACTTTGACACTGGATAGAAGGAGGTATGGATCGAAACACCAACTGTCAGATAGTCAGTAGACAATTTAATTCAATCTACCTCCTAAGCCATAGCCACCACTTGGGTGTGGTTCATTTATGTGTTTTTGATACATTTTGGACAACATTGGAGGTCTAGGCACAGAAGAATAAGACTCACAGGCTTTGATACACACACTATCCTAGCAATAAACATGCATTGCTGGTTTTGGTCCACACATGGGATTTGTTCACAGTTTAAATGGAGTCATTTTTGAAAAGAGACTTGGTAAGCCTAAATAAACTGTTAGCTAGCTAGCTAACTAGGCCTTGGCCTCATTTAGTAAACCTCTTTTTTGTACTGGACTCAGATTTCCGACAAAATTTCCTGCATTTCTGTCTCTTGTGTGATGCATAAAAAACAGTAACTGCGTCAAATTTACTAACAAACATTTTAAAATGGTTTTGTTTATATATTGATACACTTATATTGATTAGGTTATTTTATTTACTGATTGGCAAATAGGCTAATATTCTACATTAATCAGATATAACAGTCACAAATTCATCAGTTTAACTGAACTGACAAAAATCTTCTTAAGTCTGCCAGAAACAAATGTTTAGGGTCAAATGCATTCAGCATTAGCGTAGAGCTGTAGACCCCCAATATGGCTGCCAGGAGATGTGCTCCGCCTCCCAAAAGCACTGCCAAATGTGTTGCAGTATATCAGTGTAGCACAGTATAAGTACAACACTTAAACATGTTACTTTAGTGTGGATGCTAACAGTATCAAGCCAGTGCCGTTGATATGAATCGACCTTTGCACCAGGCCAACAGAATGGTGCTGCCTCCTCCCTGTATGCTCCTAAACATCAGTGCTGACACTGTGGGTGACCACCTCCCTCATGGTGACGGAGCGGATGAGGTTTAGCTTCTGGTAGAAGCTGGCCAGGTCCATGGGCAGTTCCAGGTCCTGCTGCTGCACAGTCCTGTAGCTGATCCTGCGGCCGCCGTTGCACAGCCTCTCCGGGTGCTGCAAGTAGAAGGGCAGCGAGCAGCGAGCGCAGGACGGGCAAAAGGCGTGTGAGCGCTGGCACCTGCGTGGAGGCGGTGTGGGGGAGTAGCTGACAGGACCGTTGGCCTCAGTGAGGAAGGTTGGTGGGTAAGACTCTGGTTCGTCACTGTAGTGCTCAGGTGTTGGAGGCGTAGGGGGAGCGGACAGAGCCAGGGGGTGGGTGGGCGACATGGTGGCAAGCTCTGGTTCCTCCTCTTCCCCCTTCTCAGACTCCTCCCTCTTACAGCAGTAATACTTGAGCAGTCAATCACAGTGGGAGAGAACTACAGGTCAGAGTCACTTGTAAACTTTTGGATGCAATTTTTTTTTACATGATTACCGACATATGCTACATAAGACAAGCAGACGAGCTGAAGCTCATAATATGAAGCATTATTGACTGAAATGATACAATGGCTGTGTGCAAACATGCCTTGAGGTTTGTGGAATGAGTCCTTGTTGACTTGGGTCATGACATTACCATGCCAAGTCTGTGACCTTACTGAACAAATGTTGGATTAACTGCCGTTAAATTGGATGTGGACATTCATGGTCCCCAGAGGGATGAATCCTACTGACTTTGGTTAGTCCCTTACTTTTCCTGTAATGTCACGATGAATTTAATATTGCTGGTTTTGAATTAAATCTCTCCAACTATTGTGTGAATTGGAATAGAATTTTGTGCATACACTCAAATTTCCCACAGGGTGAATTGCAGCAATTTTCTTTGTTGGGTCATCATTCAGTGCTTTGGTTTATGATGTAGTCTACAGTTACATATATTGTACATTTGCCAATACATACAGCATTTTACATGCCAGCTGCCTGTAAATTTTCTGTAATACCAGTGTGTTGCAGATGGAAAAGTAGACTGTAGTGTCCATCATTTTTGAATGAAAGTCAGTTGAATAGTAGCAAAATAGTCATACCTGCAACCTACATAAACACAGTACAGCGACAATGGTCAGTAAGATGACTGTAGCCAGAATTCCTCCTGCGATGACCACTGTCCCGGCTGACATTCGAAATCCTCTCCATCAACAGCCTGCAGGACGGAGGAGGTAGGAAAAGGGAACATGAAAAGAAAAATGGGGAAACGGGGGATATTGGGGTGAGAAAAATTTAAAGGAAAAATGACAAAGAGAAGGAAAATAGGAAAAGGGGGAATTAAAGAGGAGAGTGAGAGAAGAGTTGAGAGGGTGGTAATGGAGTGATGGAGATAAAAGGTAACAGGATAATAAGAATGACAATAAAAGGGAGTAAAGGAAGGGATGGGTAAAGAGTGAAAGAGGCGGGGAGAAAGGCATAGATCAGTAAGGAGATAAATGGAGTAACAGTTGGAAAGAGAATAATAGAAGAAGAAGAAGAAGAAGGAGAGACAGACAGTCAAGAGGGATGAAAAGATGGAAGTGGATGTAAGGGGAGAAGGGAGGAGGAAAAACAATAAAGAGATTAATCAAATGGGTGGGGAGTAGAGAGAGTACAGTGGCAGAGGAGAGAGAGGGGGGAATGAGGAAGGAAATAAAACATGATGCAGAAAAGGAATAAAAAGCAAAGATGAAAATAGGGGCAGAGATTAGGGAAGCATAAAAGGGCAGAAAGAAAAGTAAGAGGTGAAGAAAGGAGACCAGGAGAGAGGTGTGGTGGAGGGACAAAGAAAAGAAGAGAAGAGGAGGTATATGGAGGGAGATGAGGCATGAAGAGGAGAAACAGAAGGATGATTGAAGACAGATAATGATGTTGCTGTAAAGTTTTATGACTCTACTGTACAGCTCCAGATTCTTTAAACTGTTTTTCCTTGCCAGCAGCCATTACTGAAAATACTGCTGATGGATTTTTATCTTCAATCTGTTACAACTAAGCTCACACTTTAGCAGTAAATTAAGTTGTGAGCCAAGTACAAACTTTAGCCGGTCTGATGATCTGTCTCTCAGTCATGCCTGCATGGGGTATGTAAGCTTTTGTTTTTGTTCATCTCTGAGCATTTTGCTGTATTGCCCTTCAGGTCAATACTTTTATCTGCCAGTCAAAATATCTAATTTCTTTGAGAAAAAAACTCCAGACAAGCAGACAAGCTTTGAGGTTTACAAACTTTGGGGTCCTTTTTTTTTTTCTTTTTTTTTTTTTTTAGTAAAAATGAAAATTAGCTTCTAGTTTTTGGTTAGCATTTCATGGATTAACTGCATTCAATTAAATCATTTAGCATTTTTTAGTGTCATGTGAGAGCTCAAAGTGAACTTACAAATAAAGAGCAAGGAAGCTTATTCTGTTAACATCAAACCAACCTGCAGAGCTGCAACCTTCAGAAGCTGGATTCTACAGCTTCTCTAGTTTCAAGTTACCATTGAATTTTTAAAAAATCTGATGGTAACTTGGCAGCTGTATCATACAAACAAAGAGAAGGAAATGGAAAAGCTTTTTTTTAATAAAAGTAATAAGGTAATTATCAAAAATATCTAAATTTTAAAAAAAACAACATAATATTTGTCTTTAAAAAAGTTTTTGAGAGAGAAGGGCAAAATAAAAGCTATTAGAAGAGGTAAAAATGAGATGGGTTTCATGCAGAGGAGAGGAGAGGAGTTTTTCTTTAGTTTACTTTTTAACATGTGTGAATGAGGACAAGTCATGAAATCTGTTTACAAACTTCAAAATTTATGAGCAAAAGAGAAAGAAATCATGCATAGGAGTATTGACTATCTCTCCATTTTTATGCAACAAATCTGGTCCCAAATTCAAATTAGATGTGCATTGGAAAATGGAAAGAAATCAAAACACTAAAGAGACACCAGCAAGATTCCTGTCCGTGATGACAAATGGAAATTTACCCAGTTGCCCCTGTAGGCCTCTGCCCTATTGTGCTTAGCAGTTAAATATCCCACTGAGGCGTAAAATCATTCAGCCCTGATGTTAGATTAGTATCATGAATTTTAAACCATGAATTGCTAATATTCAGCTTTACCTTATGTTTTATACAATAAATCAGGAACCAAAGCACTGTTTTAAAAATGTGCACCAATGAATAGCAAAACAGAGGCAGGCAGATGCAGAGAGTCTGTTGATGAGATGTGACTGAAGCAAAGACTTCATCACCATCATTTCATTTTCTCATTGCTTCCTCATTGCATTCTGTGTGAGTGGGATCAGGGTCGAGAGGTCGGCATGAGTGTGTGGGACAGTCACGCTTTGTTGCAGGTGGAGTAGCATGGCTAACATGCCAACCAAATAGACAACAGCCCCAACAGTGTAGAGAATAACTCTATGAAATCTAGACAATAGAACTCAGAGTCTTCTAAGGAGTTGTTAAAGGTAGATTCCACCTGTAGACCAATCAGCAGGCTGATTAGGTTGTCCTCTCCAGCAACAGCACCATTACTGAGTGTGAAGTTACATTACTGTACAGATTTCTGTTGTTGGATTAGATGTGGCTGGTCATCATGTTATAACTATTCTTTTATAAGAATAGGTTATTTTTGTGGATTAACCAAAATGTTTTCTGATATAAGAAGAGTAAGCAACTTTTATTTTTTAATAAGAAATGTTTCTTGTGAAGTGTTAAAGTTTGTTATCTAATAAAAGCCAGAAATGTTACATAATAACACAAAAAATATCTCTAAAAGTAAATAGACTCATGTTTAAAATAGAAACACTTCTTGTTATGATGAGAAATTGAGCAAATTTGTAAATGAAATTTATATGCTTTTTGTAAAAGCTCATCAAATTTTGTCTGCCCTGAACAGTCTGTGTGTAAAAGTGCTGGTATTGCTATCTTCTGAATGCACACCAACAACTTGAATAAATGATGTTTGCATTGATAAAATTCAACATTCAATAAAAATCCAAATTATCAAATTGATGGGGTTTTTTTTAAAATTGCAAAGGTTTTGCAAAAAGTTTGGCTCAGCAAGAAGATTTTGGCTCAGTCTTAGTAAAATAATAAACTCTTACAGTGTTTTTCTGGTTGTAGGTGATCCAAGACCTGTCCTGTCCTGCATTCCTTTAAAACTTTGATTGTGTTCATCTTCAGAAATTAAAGTAAAATTCCAATATTTTTGAATTTGGGTCTAATTCTCATTATCTTTACCGTTCTAATAAAATGTATGTGATGCTAATGTGGCTCTAACCACTTCTTACAGAATGTGCAAACAGAAAAAATATGAAGTTAATGGCAACCAGTGCAAGAATCCTAAAGCTTTTAAATAAACAGGACTGCATATTAACTTGTAACACAGCTAGCTGCACATTACTATCAGCTTGTTTGTTAAAATGTGTAAAGCTGTGTTTTGCCCAGGTTTGTATTCCCTGTATATTTCCAACAGTGGTGGTGAGTTCAAAGTTAGTTTGTCACTGTCAGTGATGAGGCTACATGTCACCACACTTAAATATTATATTCAGTTACCACAGTGCACAGAATTTACTGCATCATTTCACTCTGGGCAATCTGTGACAAAGGAGCAAAGCCCCTCGCAACGAAGACATGAATCTTTGAATTTATCATCACTCCCAAATTCCAGATACATGATTGAATACCCCCATGAGCTGCCCCTCTCATCAGCACCCCAAGGATCAACTTATCACTGGGCTTTGCACTGTGTTTCCATAGTAATAGAGCCCTGGACATCAGCATCCCCAAGGGTCAGAGAGTCGTTTACATCCACACAGCCAGCCAGCATCGAACACAAATCACTAGACAGACACACACTGAAAGGTCAGCATCCATCCATCAATCCATCCATCAGTGCTTACTGAGATCTTCAGATCAGCTGAACAAATCGTCGTTTTCAGACCTAAAATTGAGTAACCCTTATAGTATTACATAAATCTGATGGAAGGGATAAGAAAAACACAAAAATACAATGTTCCACCTCACTTTCTATCCATTATAGTCACAAAGTTATCTTATGAGCTCATTTAAACTTGTTCACAATAATGAAAAGCTGGTTAAGTTCTTGAGTAGAGCATTGTTATCTTTACACAAGACAAAATAAATAATTTTTCTGCAATGGGTTCCACAAAGTTCTTCAGACAAGCCTATTTGTAATAGAAAAATATTTGTCACCACACTATCACTCTAATTTACTTGGCAAGATGGAGTTTTGTTTTTGTGTTGTTAATACATGCATCATAAATGCAATTAATGTAATGAATCCTGTCGCAGGTTGCAAGTGCAAAGCTCAGATAAAGTGATAAGCAGGTAAATGAGAGTAAATGTAGCACTAAGAGGTCAGGTAAAACATAAACATTACTTTCCTAACCTCATTGGATCTTTGTGCATATTGCTAGTGGCTTTCAGAAGATCATAGTATTATTATCTCTTCCTTCATCGCTGACGCTGGTTACATAATACAGGGTGACAGCTGCTCCTGCTTTTTCTTTTTCCATTGGCACATCAGAAAAAGTATCAGTTCAATGAGAATCAATATTATTGACGGGATGATTTTAAAGGCTGCTTGAGGTGATATTGTAGATTTTCCTACTAGTCAGTTTAAGAGATCAAAACCAACAGTGAATTGATGATCCTAAAGGTTGTTTTAGCCTTAGGCCAAATATAGATTGTGCGCTGCTGGAAATAGTCCCAACAAATGCACTATTTTCTCTTGTTTGAGAAGCATTTGTTAAAAACCAAAGTGACTGTTTGAAAATTACTAAACCTTTTCCAGAATAATTATACATATTTGTGAGGTTTTTTTAAGATTTACCACTTAAGTGAGAGTCAATGGGCTTTGACCATCTGACAGGATATCAGACCATTTTGTGTGATGCTGGTTTTATATTTGCAGCTCAGGCACCTTTTACTCAAATTAAATTTCAGTATATAACTCCAAATGTCCTTAAAAGAGTATTAAATTATAAAGAAGGTTACTATAAATTATATGCTGAGTAAGGGCCATTATGAAAACTGAGGTCATGTCTGGCCTTAAAGCAGTCAAATTAAGATGTATTTTTGGGCCAATCAATAATTAAAGCAATCAGTATTTCTTCACCATATTTTTACTACTGACACTGTGGAGAAGATTTTACCTTGACACTTGGAAGTTCGATCTACAAACAGCCTGGGTGAACTGTTAAATGAATCCAGCATAAAAAAAATAATTTAAGATTACTGAAAAATTCATGAATTCTTTTATTGGGTGTCTGGTGAAAAATTAGAATAGTTAGGGTTTGAAGGACTTGGCAGATTCATGAGCAGACAGATTATTAATTCCTCTTGGAATATCTTCTTTAATCAAGCGCCCATTTGGGGACATTCATGTGTCACGAAACGTGTACACAAATGATGACAAGCACGTGATTAATTTCGATTGTACTTGTACAATGATAATAAAGACTATTCTATTCTATCAGGCTTATAGATGTGATATCATTATTTCAAAACATCAATAAATCATATGGTTGATTTCCTGTTTGCTATCAGTAGATGTGGACACAACCTTATATTTTTCTTGTATTTTTTACAGCGCAACGTTTAAGCATGATTTTCGCGTGTATGTGGCTGTAAACATATTACATCCACATTCACTTAATTCCAGCAGGATCATTCATTCAAGTGTCAGGAGTATGGATTCAGCACCACAAATAAACCCTCACACACTCTGAAGCTCAAGACTGTTGGTGCAACACCAGCCTCAGTTACGCGATGGAGACCAGAAATTCTGCAATAATGCATGCAGATGACATTTAAATCTTTACAATATTTAATGACATTTGGGAAAAAGATAAGAGATTTGCGCGTAAAAGCGGTAACGAAATTACCCACGAATTAAGTACATCACAAAAGATTTGCACTAAACAGACGTTTTAACATTTGTGTGCAGGGTTTTTTTGCGCAAAAGTTTTTAGCCTCATGACTCAGACTTTTTTTACAACCGCTTTCTGGCACTTTGCACAGTCACTCCCAGTTGCTTCTAAATGCACGACAGGTACCACAGACACCTCCATATAAACAGCTGATACTCTTACCCATCACATCAGTACTTGAATCGACCCATGGCTTCTGCCGCGGCACCTCCAGCTCTGGGCTCTCCAATACGTGGTTAGAGGTGATGAGTGTCCGCTTTGAGAGTTATAACCAAACCTATACGTCTCAGCTTGAAGCAGCGTTTTACATCCACAAACACACCTGACCTTTGGGGATGAGGAGCAGAGATCTGTCGCTGTGCGCCGAGGAGAGAGAATCAGACAAATAGTCTTCACATCTCTCCTTTAAGTTTAGAAGCTGCGCTGCGTTTCACAGTTGGAGACGTTTTAAAAGCTGCGGGGTTGTTGGCAGTAAATTTGACACAACTTTTACTTTATAATGAACTTTATCTTCGTTGTTTCTTCTGCTAATTTACAGTCAATTTAAGAGCAATTGCTGCTTCAGAACAGGTCGCAAATTTAAAAAGAATGCGGTTGTCCAATTAACAAATTCTGAAATATTTCCTCTGCAGGTTCCAGGTTTTTTCCCTGTCCAAACCAAAACCTAAAAAAACATCACACAGACCAGCGGCTGATCCAAACACGTACAGGGTGACCGCAGGAGGACGAGTTGTTAGGAAAAAACCTCGCATCCGCTTACAGTTAATTGGAGGTTGTATGCTCTGCAGGATCCGGTCTCATCCTGTCTGCATTCATTTCCGATGCTGACCTGACTCGATGTGACCGTGCGTCACAGCAGCGCGCTGCTAAACTACCTGAAGGATGCAACCAGAACGCCTCAAATCCCGGCTGTATAAAAAAATTTGAATTTGACCTTTAATTTATACAAATAACATCTTACTAGTGTTGGTGGAATGATCTGTGTTGTTTGATCTTCTTCAAATAGGAAGTAAGAAAAAAAGACACTTTTTTTTAGGGAAAAATATCAATTTAGCCCCCTCTTGCTGAATTTCTTATTAGAGTGAATAAGCTATTTTTTGAATCTCATCATATTTTCATGCTGTTTCAGGTGACTTTCAGCACTGTGTTGTGCACTGTCACTCACTACATGTTCAGGGGTCTCATCAAGAATCCAGAGCCTTATGAACAGACCCATGACAGGGAGTTTAGACATGCTGTATTGGTAAACTTTTCATCACAGATGAACCTCATTTACTGTCTGTACTTGCACCTAGTTTGCCTGACTGTACTGAAGCAACCACATGTTGATGGGCCCTTTTTTATGCCTCTCTCATGTTTTCTCCCAAGTCTCATTCACCACTTTGAAGTGCTAGTGCAGCAAAGCTGGTAAATTCCTCATTGGCTTCCCACCAGCAAAACACTGGACACTGTAGTAGTAGTCAAATTTTAAACACATCATTTTCATAACTTCCTCAGAAAGGATGAGAGGATTGCTGAGAAATGTTCATGCATTATTCCAAAATAGTCCTCCCAAATTCTAGCCAAACCGGGATGAGCTACTGTTATTGCATTATGTATTTTTGACAGCTTGTTAACAAAAAACCCCAAAATGATCATATTTTGTTGTCTTAGTGAGGCAGAACATTATTGTCTATACTTCAATGTGAAAAATGTTTCCATTTTCTGCTCATTGTCAGCAATGAGGGCAATAAAATCTACAAAGTTTGATCTTTTTTCTTTTTTTCATTTGCTTTGATTCAGCTTTGAAATAATAAGCCACTGAAACTAAATTTAATTAATTGATTCTTAGTTAAACAAAGTGAAATAAAAAAATTTCTAGACTTTAAAAGAAAAATCAAAAAACATTGTGAAAACTGTAGAGTATTTTATGTGTGGATTCCCATAGTGTTTTCTTGATCTGATAAGAAGAAACCTCTGATTGGACAAAAACTGAATCAACAGAATGAGTGGTAGATTACTGCTGTGTTGCTCTCCACGTTCACAGTCAATCTCGCTCTATCTCCTCTCTTTCTTCCATCACTCTGAGCAGCACCAAGACAGGACAAGTGTAAGGGAGGCAGAGAATGAAAAGATTTTATTGTGTGAATTATTTAAAGGTTAAAGCAGGCTGAGATTCCACTGTATTGTGCAGACAAGTGCTTGTAATATTAATGAGTGGAGACGTTAGAGGTTATTTTTCCTTTTTCCGCTGCTCCTGCTGTGCTTAAACATTCTGCTGGTCTGAGCAGCAAAAACAGACTTTCAGGTCAAATTTGGACTCACTGAAAAACTTTACTTACACAATGGACCACTGTGACTGCTAATTAGGTTATTTTTAAGCAAGAAAGTCTGAGGAAGTCCATGTGGTCTGTGTTTTGCATTGGTCACACATAAAACATGAAACAACACAAACATTTGGTGGAAAAAGGGACTCAAGAAAGCATTCAAGAAAAACATTTGGGTAGGAAATTGGATTGGACAGATTGGTTAACAGAGAGTGCAGCTGTCTTGTTTTTTATCTGTTTCTTTCAGACCCGTTTCTTTCCTGAAACAAACTTTATCAGTGGCAGCTGTATCTTCCATTAGACTATGAATAGATGTTGTCCTTTCTCAGAGTGATAGATTAAATGGGTCTTTTTCAAAGGAAAATATAAGTTAAAGCATTTTGTTTGTTAAATTTGGGGGGTTGTAGATCTTTGACTGCTGTTGACATCTCATTTACAGCCACCATGATATGTTGGCTTGACTTTCAACTTCATCAAGTAGTTTGCACCTTAAAGATATAGCAAATGAAAATATATATATATATATTTTTACAACAGGCATCACAGCTTGTTCTGTTCTGTTTTGTTGTTTAAATGAGAGAGGACTTTAAGGTAAAAAATGTTCACATATGGTTTGATAGGCAGTAATGTGATGAAATCAGGCAAAAAGTAGTGCAACTGAATTTTTTGAGAGACGATTTAAACTAGAATATTGCATTCCCTGCTGAAAATACTAGTATGAATGCTGAGAGCTGAAATGCATAGCTGAAACTGCAGAAAGGCAAGCTTAAAGTTTAAAGGGTAGAAAAAGTAGAAAGAGTACAAATACAGGAAACCCAGAAGCTGCATGTTTTGAAAAAATTGAAAAGTAGAAAGGGGCATAAAGTGTTTAAAGGACTGAACATTGTCAAATTTGAATAATTTCTGTAGATTAAAAAATGAAGAAGTTGTTGACATCGTGTGTGGATTATGGAAAGATAGAGGAAAGCAGAGATATAGGAAGGAGCAGAAGAAAGAGAAAGGAGTAAAATGTGTTAACAGGAAGATTAAACAAGCTTAAAAATTAGAAAAGGCAGAAATACTGAAAAAGGCTGAATATTTTGAAAAACATGCAATGTTAAAAAAAATATAAGTATCAATATTCTTAAAGAGCAGAACATTTTTTCACTTGAATGGTTAATGCAGGATAAAGTATGAAGAAGTTTGGGAACTTTAAAGGCTGAAAAGGATTGAAAGAGAGAGCGAGAAGAAAGAGCAGGAATGAAAGAGAGGGTAGCAAAAGCTGATAGTAGGAAGAAGATTTAGGACACGTTTGAAAGGTATAAAGGCCTAAAAGTAGAGAAAAAGCTGAATAGTTTAAAAAGCATAAAATGGTTATGGAACTACAATGGCTGAAAATGACTTAAAGAGAAAAAAGACAAAAGAGAAAAAGGACCGAAAGAAAGAGAATGTAGCAAAAGGTGATGGGGGAAGAGCATCTAGGGAACATTTGGAAAAACGAAATAGTTAAAATACGATAAAAGGTTGAAAAAGGTAAAACACAAGCATAAATGTTCTCTGAGCTGAACATTTTGATTTTGGCACTGTTTGGCCACTCAAAGTATGAGGGTGCAGAAAGTCAGCATAAATCTTGGGAAGAAGATTGATAGGAGATGTCAGTCAAAGGTAAGAAGAGAAGAAAGAATAAGGGTAAGCTCAAAAAATAGAAAAGGCTGAAATATCATAATATTTCAAAGGTATAAAGAATTGAAAAAGAAAAAATAAAAGCATTAATTACTTATAAGAGCTGAACACTTTGATATTTTAATGGATTTGTAAGTCAAAGTATGAAAAGGTGCTTTAGAACTCTAATAGCTGAAATGATTAAATGATAGAGAATAGGAAAGAAAAAAGGACAAGAAGGAGAGAATGGCAAAAGGTAACATGAGAAAGTAGAATTAAGACAAGTTCAAAAGGCATAAACAGGAAAAGGTTGAAAAGACCTATTTAGAAGTATTAAAGGTTAAAAGAAAAAAGAAAAATACAAACATAAATATCCTTAAAAATCTGAATATTTTGATATGTGAATGTTTTTGTAGCAAAAAATGAGGAGTTGAAAACTGTAAAAGAAGAAAGAAGAATTTTAACAGAGAAAGAGGAAGCAAAGGGGAGAGAGAAAAGGAAAGGTGCAAAGAGGATGAAGAGAAAGAGGAGATGAAGAGGGATGAGGAGGAGGAAAGACAAGAGAGGAGAAAAAGAGTGTATGATGAGGCTTTGAATGTAGGAGACAGGATAAAGGAGTACGAAATAGAGGGGTATAAAGGATGATAAGCAGATAAGAGTATTAGAAGACAAGGAAGAGAGAGAGTAAGCAACAGGAGCATAGGCCTCTACTGCCAAACATAGCTCTACACCAATCCACCAATCAGAAGCAAGCAATGAGACAGTCATCATTTGCATATGAGTAACTGACAGTGTTGAGATACTGAGAGCTGCAGAGAATCCTGAAAAAGGCAGCTTTGGAGAACAGGTTCCAATCCAAACACTGTAGGTTGTTTTGTTAAAATGGGCAAACCATGAGCATTATCATGTCTTGCTGAAGAAGGTCATGGGTAAGTTGCGTTGATGAAGTTAAAAAATGATTGAGAAATCCCAGTAAACAAAATGTCTCTCAACTCTAAGGAACAGGTGAATATAAAAACGAAAATAACATTACCATTAAAGGGAGAGCTGAAGGTAATCTTGGCACTCTGAGGCTCCTAACTCAAAAAGTACAAGTCGGACAGCAAAAAAGTGATATTGTGTGAAAGAGCACAAATTTCCCTACATTTTGATTAGTGGTGGGACTCGATTAAAATTTTTAATCGCGTTAATTATAGGGTCTGTAATTAATTAATCGAAATT
>JAQMCX010000047.1:8201344-8224738 GCA_029814765.1 Acanthurus leucopareius
AGTTGAGCCAGGCATTAAAATTAACAAGAAATTGAAGAAAACAAGGGTGGTCTAATAATTTTTTCCATGACTGTAGACAGGGATGGTAATGGGGTAATCAAGGGCAGGTGAGTGAGTTGCCGCAGGTGCGGTTGATGGAAGGCGGGAAAACACAGGCAACTGAAATGACACAAGAGGTTAACACTACAAAATAAAACAGGAAACAACATGACGAAAATCCAGAATGTTACAATTTAATGAAGGGGAAACAAAAGCTTTATTTCTTAAAATATTGCTCATCAATTTGTAGCTACCAAAAAGCAGTAGTTAAGACAAGCTAAAGTCTGTCTCAACCATCAACTAACATACATACTCCTAAGACCAATGTAAAACTATGTTGAGATAAAACATTAGCAGCCTGAAGGAGTTTAGTTTCCACAGCAATGATTGATCAATTCAAAAGGAAGAGACAATGAGGGTTTCCTGCAGATTTGATGTGCCCTAAAGATTTTGCTTTTGAATCCATAAGGACATTTTTGAATGTATCTCATATACTTTGTGCCACACTGGTAATAAACATTTCATGGAACTTTAGACTGCCCCTTAAAATATCTTACTTTGCCTTTTTTTGTTATTATTTTCTGCCGTCTCTTGACTAGTTCATAAATGTATATTTTTGCGACGCAGTTTAACTTACTTATTTCCAATGATTCAAAGACTTTGTCTCATCTTTGATGTGATTCTACATGTAGTATTTCATATGTGAAACTTAGATGGATGGTAGTTACCCCCTGCAGATTTACACTGTATACATAAGATGTGTTAACAGTGAAAGAAGTTCCATGGCTACATGAAGACAAAAAACTTTGTCACAGGTGAGGTCTCAAGTAATTAATAGCCAAGGTCAGGCTATTAAGATATGCAGATGAGGTCCAGCTGAGAGAAAATCAAGTGTGTGATCACTTTAACGAACCATGCATAAAAAAGGAAGGTTGCATAACAATAAAGGTCAAAGAAACAACTGTCACTTTTGGAGCACATAGAGCAAAGCTCTGTTTCATATACAGCTAGACAAAATTAAAATTTGAGCTGAAAACGACATTGTTAATTTTAGTTTCATTACATATGATACGGAAATATGATTTTTTTGTCCATAAAAAAAATTAATGCAAGTGATGTCAAATTAAATGCAAATTGGAATAAAACACAATTTTCCTTAAATAATATTCTATAATCAGCTCATTGCATTTTTTTCTGTATTTTCTTCACCTGTTACTGACAAATTTTTCATACTGTTGCTTGTCTGACAGTGGAAATTGTTGTCTTGCACCAGGAGACACAAAAAAAACTTTGGAAGGTCAAGAAGTTTTGGAAGAAATCTGCTTAACTAATCTGCTCCTTTTCAAAAATCAAGGCATTTTTCTATGTTAATCTGTAGAAAGTAAAACTTTGAGCACTGAACACATAAATTTTGGGTACCTTGGCAGCATTAAGAATGTGGGTCCCATAAGGTAATGTCCTTAACTCAGTCGCCCAGGTTTGCTTGCATCCATTGCAGCATGACCTTTCCACCCTCCTGTCAATCTTTATGTGTAAAGACTGATAAAATCGAAAAGCCAAAAATAAAATTCTGTTCAAAGGTGAAACATCATACATTCTTCTGGTTTTGGTTGAGCAAAGACCACATTAGCTGATGTTAATAATTTTAGTTACTCTGTTTTTTTGCTTACTGTCACTAACTTCCATTAGATGGTGGGATAAAAGGAAGATAATGTTAAGGTTATGCCCAGGAAAAGGGAAACAATGGATTATTTACAACTGATTTAAATTTGTAGTACCATTCTATTCATTAAATACACAGTGTATTTTAAATGAGTATATATATGTATATTTACTGGTTTTGTGTATTCAAAGGTAATTTTAAAACACCATAGTGGTTAAAATACACAAGTGATATTACTCTCATTCTAATGAAAAATATTTCTCAGGACTGTGAGAGTTTACTGACTATGTTCGATTCCCACCTCAATTTAATCACAAGATAAAGTTGAGGATTTGTAAGGTGATTTAGATGATGAAGACATTAGTAAAATAATATCTAATAACAACATCTGCAAGTTGTTAGTATCCATTCTGAAATGGACATTAATGTCCAAAGCAAATATGATGGCAATCCAACGTCTGTTGTAAATTTTATGGAAATCCATTCAACAGTCGTAAAGATATTCCAGTCTGGACCAACACTGATAGATTTCACCATCTCTGGAGTTGTACCACTATAACCATGAGCTCAAAGTTCCCCCAGCTCATTTAAATTTGACACCCTAAAAGTTCACAAGCAGAAATGGTTAGAATACCACTTCCCAAATTTCTGCTAACTCTGCCAGCTCTGTGTGCCAATCCTCTCTGGAAATCAAACCAGCAACCAGCAGGTCACCTGATAAGTCTTCCTGGTTGTAAGTTTAGAGAGAGCAGCCCATAAGATGTACCTTTAGATTGTACCTTTCCCCCAATGACATTGAGCCTCAGCTTCCAACTGTCATCTTGAATGTAGTCCAATACGTTAATGAATATTCATTGGTCCTTATTAGCATATTGTTCTGGATATTAGCATAGCCAGTGACATAAACATCAGCATGAGGGGAGCAGATGAATCAGAGGGCATGCAGAGAAAGAGTGGGCAGATTGGGCCTGGAGGTGACAGCAGGTCAGCATTCATTACTTTCATGAACTGCACAGGTCACGACAGACACAAGAAGGCCTGTCAGGGAGAGGAAGCAGCAGAGGGGACAAGTCACCGCACTGCGATTAAACTAAAGTCAAATGGGTGGAGCCCAGGGACCTCATTAATAACACTCTTTGGAGGAAACATGGATGAAATGCAGAAGCCTTAAAATGATTTATGAAACCTTCTTATGCCCGCCAGTGTGCAATTCCCTTTTTAAAAATCTTAAATCAACTTGTTATCATCGATATGTGAATCAGAATTGCAGCCTGCCCTCTAAACGCCCACATTCAACTGTAGATGGTCAATGCATAGCACCTCATTAATGCTAATGCATTGAAATGAGCCTTGGAAGACAGTTCTTTATGGCTTGTACTTATGGCTCCATGGTGAATCCTGGCAACAACAAGACCTTTGAAAAGACTGCTTTCAAAAATAGGGTATATCTGGTTTGTTTTTTACCAAGTGCAGACAAGTTCTGCCTTGCGTGATAGTATAATATCAACCTGCTGCATCCCTGTACTTTCTTTCTGGACTGTTGTACTTTCCTAATCTCCGTAATGTTGATGGGACAGTGGTTGTGTGAGATTACCTCCGGCCAATTCAGAGCACTTTTCTAAGGATTTAAGATAAAAGGTGCATAATTTCTACACTAGAAATGGATTATGACATTTAACAGGCTCATTGTGATGTGGAAATGTACTTGTGACCTTCAAGTTACAGTGACCACACACATTGATGCACAAAGAGGCAAATGCTGTCATGGTGCTGTGAGATGCCAGGTAAGATGAGGCTCTGTAATGCAAATGTGCTCAAAGATAAAGCCCATGCATTTTTCATAGTGAACACAGCAGCTACGCTCCTTGGATATGACAACGGGCGCTCATCATCCTGTGTGCTCAGCTGGGCGTGCGACCGTGGGCGCAAACGTAATCCACACCTCATTCACTGGAACAGATTCAGCTTTGAACTGTAGGACACGTAATGTAGCTGATACTAAGGAGACAATTTATTTTTAAGGTATATAACATGTCCATCTCCTTTCAATATCCCCCCAACATAGCAGGTTCACAGTTCAAATAGCTGCATTTTAGCATCTGCACCAGATTGAATGGTTGCATTCACGGACGACCCTTTGGATGGGAATGTCCTCATAGGTTTGTCTATGAATGCCATATTACTGCCTCTACAACTGTGATCCTCAGCAACTGATTACACATCCTGTGGTGTGTTTGTGTGAGAGAACATGAGAAAGGGATTGCAAGCACACACTCATGCACGCAATTCACAGTGCCTCAGGCTGTTTGTTTACATGTTAAATGTGCTCTGATGTACACTGACATGAAGATTTTAGTGGAAAAACAAGCTCTGCATGACAAACATCCCAAAGAAGCAATGAATGCAGGGATGCAACAAAAAATTTTGAGTAAACACAGAACCCAAGCTCTACTGACAGCTTTTGAACATATTTGAGCAAGTATAACAAAAAGCTGTATTTCCCACAATGCTTTATGTCGAATATTTATAAGTGAGTGACAGCAAGTAACTCACCTCAGAGAAAAGTGGCTTTAGGCACAAAGCTACTCGTTTCTGTCAGTATCTCATTAAAACAGGCACGGCCTGGTAGTTCGGCTGCCTTTAATGAGCTGTTTTCCTGATTGCTGTCACCCTGAGCGCAGGCAGCCATCTATCCAACCACCACAATAAGAACAGCTCACTCAGCTGAAATGAAGCCTGACAGGACCTTCAAGGGCACATCAAAGTGCAGGCTTGCCTAAAACTCACTCTCTCTGACCTTCTATTGGGCACACTGTCCTTATTCTGCAAAATCTGCTGCTGTGATGTCGCTTTGCTCTGCAACAAACATGCACAGCATATTTAACACAACTTGTGACCCTTTGAATTTAAAAAATCTTGTTTTGCACATGTGATCCTGACCTTTATGAACATTTCACTGAATGTAGTAAACAAAAAAATCAAACATAAAGTTTCTTATCAAGATTACAAATACATTTTAGTCCAGTGACTGACTTGGATTTGACATTAACTGGAATCACATTAACACAGGAAATATTCCTCAGCTCACTAACTAGCCCGTTGGTTAAAAGCTTTGTGCCTCCTTAGAGACCATAGACTGTATAAAAACTGTGCCTGTACCTGATTACCAGTGCAATATGTCCCTAACCCTTTTCCTTCACCCTGATGATATAAATGCTCCCTCTAGTGCCTGGAGGTGTAAATGCATAAAAGTATATGGACAAATACATACAGTATAACTGAAATTAGTCATAAACTTACCTACCAGACAGTCTCATCAGTCTCTGTGGTACTCTCTATTTAGTGCTGATTAGAAAATGTTGAAAATGCCGGCATGCTGCCACTGAGATGGTGAAAATGGTCAATTTCATTCCTATTAAACATTAACTCTCTAGTTTTGTTATCATACTGATATCAGCAAGACTAGATCTGAATATTTGATTCATACACGAGTCTTTTGTACTAAACTCCCTCCCTGATACAACCATTTACAATTATCCAACATGAGCAGCCATCAAACATTCTGGCAAACCTGACTTTTGTGTCTCGCCCTAGCACTTTGAAACAAGCTTTGAAACCATCACTTAGTTATATCCCTCAACAGATGTGTTGCATTATCAGCACCTTTTATTTTTATTTATCAGTGATCTACTAATAAAGCATGTGAAGTGACAGCATCTTTTTTATTAATTTACTGAACATCATGCAGTTGAAAGCAGACAGAGCAGTTGTGTTATAGGTTGCATAGATATATCAAAGCCATGAGTGTATATGTGTGGAAGACAAAGAGAGAGAAGGATATAGATAGATGGACAGAGAGAAAGATGGGAAATCTATGTTTTATTCATCTCTAGTTAAGTGCCAGTGAGAGCTGCAGTAAAACTGCTGCATGAAACCATTTCACTGGAAACGATCGAGTGTAACCTTCAGTCTGTTTCCAGCAACATGGATGTTTTTGTTAAGTTTAAACTGATTCAGATAATAAACATTTTAACATTTGCATTTTTAAAATATTTTAAATAAAATGCAGTAATCAATCACTAATCCAATGAATTCTTATTAATCTTAAGCAACATGACATCCTGATTAAATTAAGATTTAAATTATTATTGTTTATCTTAATTAGGATTTTTTTTTTTGTTAATTATCCACATTCAGAACTGCAAAATACTTTTTTGAATGAACTTGCATTGGAGTTTAAGTTAAAAAATGTTCCTTTATCAGAACCACCTGGATTGATTAATTTACTTTTTTTGGTCTTAATATTGAAACAACTAATAAAGATCAATGAAAGTGGAGCATACGCTTTCAATATTAGTAAAGAGAATAAATACAAATGTACTGTAGGTCCAAAGAACCAAAATATCAGCCTTAATTTCTCTGTCAATCTGTTGCTGCCCTCTGCTGTCTGTAAATGCAAACATGTCCTGATCACAGCAACTTCATCTCAGCCTGCTTCAGATGTTAGAAAAGCAAAAAGCTTCCTTATGCCACCAGAGTTCCAAGGAGGTGGCCTTAAAGATTACTCAGTATTAGCTTCTACAGAATTAAAATTGAGGACTGAGATTTGAAACTTTTTCTATTACAGACATTGGATAAATGAAAAAATGTTACAGTCCTGTTTTACGGAGTTATAATATTCACAGCTTATACAAAATTACATGATGGGCATGTATAAATGTAGTAAGATGTAGCTTCTACTATATTCTACCAATGTTCATGTATAAATCAAGAAACATCTTCTGTTAAACCCTTCATGAAAACAAGAGATATATTATGCCTGTTATTGCCTTTATGTCATTATTTCTTTTATTGTTGTTGCATTCATATGAGGAGGTTTTTGTACAGCAGAAAGTCATGATAGACATAAAATTAGTCCATAGATGCAGTACCTTATATAACCAGCAGATGGCACTAAAATATCATTCAAGTGGTGACTGATCTTAGTAGATGACAGGCCAGTACTCCGCTTAATATTTCTAACAACAGTTGTACAGTTAACACTAATTATAAAATTATTGTACATACAGTGTATATTGCTATAATACATCAAATTTTTGACTTCCTTACTTACTTATATGTATTTTTACAGATATACTTGTGCAAATGTTGCAAATTTGTGCAAACTTAAAACTTTTTTGCTAAGGATTTATTGAAATATCCATTTTAGGTCACATGATGACAATTTAGCCCATGACACCCAAGCAAACTCAATCAACTGATGAAGATCATGGCATCCAGTTTAAGACTCCAGAAAAAGCCACTAAAATTGTCACCCTACATGAAAAGGAAAACCACAAACACCATCACAAAGTCTATTTTTAACCTCAAGGGAGTCGATACCCAAAATGTTTTTGGTGGTAAAGCTTTTTAAGGATGGGGTCAATGTTATGACATTAGCACCCTAAATGTAAAGCAGGGTGATGATGAAAAAGGACAAGCTCACTCAGTTTTACATCAGTGATTAAAACTTCATTTATTTCAGGATTTGAATTTTGCAAATTTTATTAGATGTTGTTTTTAAGGACAGATGACATGAGAGGCACTGTTATGACACACTAAAGGTCACTGAGACAGTGTGATAGTTTTGAGGACAAACCTACCTGATAAGTTCCTGTCCTATCAGTATCAGTTTTTTCACTTGTTAATAATCCTGAATCTTATCCTGGATTTATCTACTCTCATTTTATGTCAGAACACCAGCTCAGCATGAACACAACAGCAAGGTTGTTGTAAATGACCCAAAAGGGTGCAAATAGATTTCTGTAAAGGTTCATCACCTTTATCTTGTTGCTTACTGACACCTGCCTTGATAATCTGAAACTGTTTGGAGATGCAAACCAAAAGCTTTTTCACAACAACTTCCTTATTTTAAAGAGACACCAGTTGATTTGATAAGATCAACATATTGCAACCCTCATTGCTCTGCGAGTTGCGCTGAATTTTTAAATATTTTGGAATTTCAGGGTGTGGTTGAGGAAAACAAATGAAAATCTGCACTGCATCATATTTAACTTGGCCACATCCTAATTACTGATGTCACAACAGCTGCCAATAGAAGAATATGATGTGACGTTCATGAGGCCTGACCTGAGGTGCCACATGCTCACTTCCTTAACCAAAGACAGAAGTGCAGCAGCAGTTTTCCAGCTTTTACAAATTAACATTAATTTTTTGCTTAAAATGAAATAGGAAAATGTTTCTTGCTCAGGTAGGAGTTTGACCTAGGAGACTGCTTAAGAGGTAAAACCACTGCAAGAAATAAAAGAGAAGTCATGTGATGTGAAGGTGGAAATTGCACAAAAAATCTGTGATGTTTTATGTGTGTCAGCATTTTAATTCTTCCCTCTGATACAGTCAATATTAAAGCTGTACTGTTAAGGATGTCTGCATCTCTACAGGTGTGGTTTGTTCCACTGGTGCATATCAAGGCACAGAAAAATTGTTTGTTCACTGTCAAAGTGTTTTTTTTGTTGTTGCTGTTTTTTATACAGCTTAAGGTATTTTAGTAACATCTGTGATGGTGTCAACTGTTGTTTCTTTAAAGGGATGTTCTTAATTTTTTAAATGTGTCTCTTTAGACTACTTTTTTGAAGAGAAAGGAACAAACAAACTCAAAGGGAAAATGATTCCCATCTTACCAAGTCTCTGACAAGAAAAGCAGCAGTCTTCCTCAGCTGTGAACAAACACACTTTCTGTTCATTGATCCTTGTCAGACAGAGCTAAAGTGCACAGTTTGCTTTATGGTTCAGCCATAAATCAGTGTATATAAACCTGGAGGTGACTGGCTGTGGACTCAGTGGGGAGCAACTGAAAGGGTGAGTGCTGTTCGATCTCTTTTCACCTTCATTCATTTAGACTCAGGACAGACTCTGGACTGATGATCACAATCTCTCTGATCTTTCATGTACAGACCAAAGGAAATGTTGAATTATTCCTTTCTAATATATAAAATTCAAACCCTTTTTCTGTAAAATATAAAAAAAATATTGTGATTATATTTATGAAATAATTTATTTTCAAAGGGTTTAATTGTTCTGAGAAAAACTTAAACACCATTTCACTTGAAAGTTTTTGGACTGAAAACGTTTTGTATTTCATCTCCAGATGAAGCTGTCGGTGTTGTTGCTGCCGGCCTTGCTGGCTCTGTCCTCTGCTAGCCTGCAGGACATCGTGAAGAAGAGCTCACAGCACAGAAAAGGTGAACGTTTTATAATTTTATTTCAAACTGATACTGGCTTTGTGAAACAGTATATTAACTAAACAGGCTTTGTTCTTTTTGAGTCTCATGGTTTTTTTTTCAATTTTTCATTCAGTGGGATGTTGGGTCCTTAGACTCTTGGCTAAACTCTCAGTTTTATTAGTTTTCTCAACACCAGCATTTATTGTTAAATATGTAAACTTCTGTGTGTGTCTTTCACCCAGCTTCCTTACTGAACCCAGAGCTGGAGGGCTTGGTGCCTCAACCAGCAGGTAAAAATGTGGTGTCATCTCCTCTGACTCCTGCTGACTTGGAGCAGCAGCAGGACCTACAGTCCTCCATTTTTGGTGACAACGTTAACCTGGAGTGGCTGACCTGGAATGGCTCTCTTCCCAATGGGGCCGTTGCAATCTACAATGGTTATACTGAGCGCACTGACTATGTCTGCAAGTACAAGTGTGAAGCTGGTTTCTACAACCCCAGCCTGGGCCCCTACTGCCGTTACCCCTATGGAGACAATGAGTTCTATGCCCCTGAATTTGAGATCCTGGCCAACAAAGATAACTTTGAGTTCCTTGAGTGGAAGGAAGGATCCTACGGTTCAGTGCCCCAGCATTCAGTCAGGACCTGCCCAGGTGTTGGTATCTATGTTGGGAAGAACAAGTACGGTCTCGGAAAGGTTGTTTCTCAGTTTGAAGCTTTCTTCCTGCCTTGGGAAGGTGATGAGTATTGGTACAAGAAGTACCAAGTCCTGACCATCAACAGAGATGCCTACACACAGCACATCAGTGACGTCAAGTACGCCATTGATGAGGTCGCCATTTTCCAGTACCCTCCTGAGACCATGCAAATCTCTGGTGTCACCAACAACGAGTGCCAGAAAGTGGTAAAGACAGTCACTATCTCAAAGACCACAGAGGTGGAAACCACCTGGAACATCGGCCGAGCCACCATGCTGGGCATCACAGGCAGCATCACAGCTGAAATCCCCTTCATTGGTTCTGCAGGCGTTGAACTGGGCGGCGAGAAGACATTGCAGTTCTCCAGGGGAACCACAATGGTGGAGGAGCTCAGCCACTCAGTGTCCGTGGAGCTCACTGTTCCACCCAACCACTCCTGCAAAGTCCGTATGGAGGGACGCAAGATCAAAGCTGACATCCCTTACACAGCCCGACTCAGCCGCACCTACCGCAACGGAGAGACCCAGTGGACATCCATCTCTGGGATGTATGACGGAGTCCAGATTGGAGAAGTCCGAGCCGTAGTAGACCGCTGTGAACCTGTGGCTGATGCCAAGCCTTGCCCCTGAGACACTGACAGACATGACATCAAGAGATATTTGTGAACAACATCTGATGTTTGTGATTTTTAAAGAGAACTATGTGTCACAATAAAAAAAGGTCATGAACATTAAGTGTGGTGAATGGGAAACATCTCATGTCCACTGGAGTCTAAAAGAAAACATTTCAAATGCATCTGAAAATAAAATCAAATGGCTATTGAACTTGTTCATCACTTTTATTGTCTCATTCACTTCACTAGGACATTAAACTATAGAAAATATTACAGTAAATACTTCAACATTTACCTCAAACAAAAGAAGACAACATCAGAGAATTTAAGTACATTCACCAAGTTTTCATTCTCCGTTAATTTACCTGAGTAATTCTGATTACTTTTGCAAAAAACAAGTTTTTCTTACAACATATTAAAAAAGCCACATCTTTAGTATTTTTTATCCAAGGGCACTTTGGCTGCAGGGCCTGAGTTTAAAATGTTAAGATTTTAATTTGTGGTAATGATTTTTTTTGTTTTTGGTATTATTTTATGACTGACAAGCCAAACTGAGATAAAATTAGAGTGTTATTAAGGAAACATAAAACATCCAAGTTTTAATGCCCCCCCCAAAAAAAAATCAGGAATGTAGTTGCAGCTGTTAACTGTAACTATAAAAAATGGCAGATTAAAAATTTCATAATGAAAGATTAAGGGGGTGGATTTAGTGTAGGTCATAATTGTATTATAACTTATTATAAGTATTAAAAAATATTCACTTTTACTTCATTTAACAGGCCTAATAAAAGGCTTTGTGAGGCCATAGGCACAAGGTTTTTTCATTCATGAGAAGAAAATCTCGGGTCCAAAAGTTAATTAACTAGTGGCACAACCAAAGATCATGCAAATAGTTTCGAGGTTGTTCTCTACTCTCAGTTGGTGTTGGTGTTGGAAAATGTATTGAGGATTTCCATTGATATTTTTGGCAAATAAAAGATGACTGATGGTATAAATATTTTTTTATTCTGTATGGTTAATCCCATGTTTTATATAACACATATTATATGTAATATAATATTCCCCAATTTCATAACTGCATGGCTGTGGTAAGTCATGTCAGTCCATCACTTCGGTCCAGACTGAAATATCTAAAAAATATTGATTTCATTAAACTTGATTCAGACATCTGGGTTCCCTTGGGATAGATTTTAATAAAACTGAGGATTCTCTGACTTTAAATCTAGCATCACATGGTGTAGGAGGTGTTACTTGGCACTTAAACTTATGGCAGTCGGGGTGATAAATTTACACCATATTAGTTCATTAAAGGAGATTAATTACCAACTCTGAAGAAGAGCAGGATGAACCTTGATTTGCATGTAACCAAGCTGAAATGCCAATCATGTTTCTAATATTGTCAGCAGAGCTGCTAAACGGACTAAACTGGAATTTGGTATACAATTGAAGCCTGAGTAGCTCAGATGGTAGAGCATCAGACTTTTAATCTGAGGGTCCAGGGTTCAAGTCCCTGTTCAGGCAAAACACTACATTATAAGGTGACCATGGAAGGACGTTTAGTCCTGTTGACAACTGCATCCATGTGGCCTGCAGGTGGTTCCTGATGGCCACTTGCAGAGTTGCAAATACTCAACTAAGACAACTAAGAAGTTTTCTAGAAATAATCATTTTACAGTCACAAGCCTGTAAACCATCACTTGCAATGGCCAGAAAACTAAACTTTATATCACTTTGATTTTTTTTTTTTTTTACATTTAACAACCATCTTTAGACCTTTTACCACCTCCTTTTTCAGTAAGGGGGATCAACACTAATTTGCATGTTGCCTGAAAAAACTGGTATCTGGTTATATGTAATGTAAGATCATTGAATTGGGATTTTGATCTCACTTTGAAGCCTGGGTAGCTCAGTTGGCAGAGCATCAGACTTTTAATCTGAGGGTCTAGGGTTCAAGTCCCTATTCAGGCATTTACAATTCAAAGCTCATTCTGTTCATCACCTTAGATCAGTATTTGCACAGTACTCACGGATGAGGGGAACACTGAGCGTTGGTTTATAACCACTTACCTGTGTAAGTATTTTCATCTCCATTAGTTCAGCTTTGCTGATTTAGCATGCTAACACATCAAGCCAAATCTGAAACATGGTAAGCATTATGCTTAATATCACCATGTTGTTGTGTTATTGTGACTATATTAGCATTTCAGTGTCATCATTCTGTGTAAAGCATCACTATGCAAAGTGCAGTCTCACATGAGCATTTAATGCATGATCGTTTATTTTTGTGGTTTCACTTCATATTGAACAAAATGTTCAAGCAGCAATATAATAGGGAAAGTAAAGACTCAGCTCTGATTCATTATTTATTTATATTGACACTGCAGATCAAAACACTTTTAGAATTTTTTTCCTATAAGAAAAATCTGTTTTGTTTCACAGATATATTATATTAGCCTATATTGTGCGTAAATAACAGAGAATAAAACTACATAAAGTGTGGATCAGACTGAATTACTGCTTGTTGCACTTATTATCTCTGATTAATACACTGAACAATAATAGCAAAAACAAATTTCACGCACTGCCTAAATAGCAAATTCTCTACAAGCATTCAAACTTAGCTGCATGCTGAAGCAGTAGAAGGCAGTGACAGTGTAATTTTGTCAATGCAAATGACCTTTCACACAGAGTCCTTGTTGAGAAATAAATAAATTGATAAAAACTTTCTGTGTCAAGGAGTCTCACAGATGTCCATGACCTCAGCTATTTTCAATGATAGGACTGTACGTGCAGAACAGCGTTTGCGTTCAGTGGCCTCGACTCTGGTTTAATCTAAGCAACCAGCGACATTATGTAACAAGGACCGTCTTAATCAATGAGCTACTATTACAGGGGATCTAATCACTGTGTTCAAAGCCTGAGCTTATCTAAACATACAGTATCTTGTCATCAATGGAGAAAGAGAGCCACAGCACTTTGGACGTCATGCAATCCTCTATCCCATGGTAGATACGGGACATTTAACCCAGACAAATTCATTTATGAAGGACTTTTAATAGTCTCATGAAAGAGTAAGTTCACAGAGAGAGGAGGGGGTAGTGCTGTTCTGTAAGCTGTGATCAATAAAGAATCCTCTTATCATTATCAGCATTGAGCTGCACGTAGACTTTTTCCATGCAAGGACAACTTAGGTCAAACCTGCATGAAGACCCTCACCTAACTATCTGTGGCTAGTATTGCCACTAAAGTACATAGCAGTATTTTAGGGGCATGTGATAGGGTTTCATTTAAATATTATAGATACACTCATCTGATAATGTAGCATGTATGTTCAGCCAACAAGCTGGTTAATTAATCAGTCAGTTCATTATATGCCAAGGTCTTTAGGTGTCTAATGATATAAAAACATTAGGGACACTGTTGTAAGAATCAATTCACTGCTCGTAATCCAGACTAAGCTGTGAAAGTTTATCTTCGCACAGACTGTTTCTTCTGTGTCCTGAGCGAGGCACTGAACCAGCCACTGCACCTTGTCTGGATTAGCTATCTTCCAAAAAGTCTTGCAAATGGAATAAAACACACTGTAGCTGAAAAAGACCAAACATACTCAGTCAACCATTCTACCTCTCCTTTATGAGTTTTAAATGAAAAGATTTGAAATATTTCACTTGAGAAGTTTTATGCTTTGAGTCTTTTCTTAAACACTAATAGCAGCAGGAGAATACAAACACTTGGTCAGTGGGCGAGAAGCTGCTGCAGCTCTCTCCTGTTTATTGCAGGTAATAAGTGTGCAGGGAGTTTAAAACTGAGCACAGACAGCAGGCAGCGTCACTACAGGAGGAACCTGTCGAGGTAAAAACTACTTCTCTGTGTCTCAAAGTGTGGGTGAGGGCTGATTTCTCTGAATAACAACTATCGGCATCATACCACTATTTAATTTCTTTCCTACAATATATACAATTTATTGACAGATAGAATCAACAGTGGATGAATCTAAAATATTTAAATCTAAAATCATTTCAAAACATGCTGTTTTTCCAGTTGTGGCATTTCTGTTACTGTTTCTTACTAGAAAAGCTATTCAACCATAATTCCTTAAAGATAATCATGAAGACATATATGATTATTAATACTGCTACCTTAACTATACATCTTGGTTTTCAATAACCTGGGAACATCCTTTTCACTTGTGAATATTTTCAATCCTTGCATCAAGTGTATTATGGTTTCACAAAGTTGTATTCTATCAGAAATTTGTTTCCTTCCACTAATTTTGTTCATTTTATTGCCTTTTTTCATGATCTTAATTTTACCACTTCTGAGGAACCTAGGGCCAGACTACTGCAAACTTAATCCATTAACTCAACCATCAAAGTATAACAACCTAAAAGTTTTATTTTCACCTGCTATTAAAAACAGAGACTCCATGTTATGTTGGTGTTTAATGTCTTTGATTCCAAAATTTCTAAACTAATTTATAAGCAGTAAGCACAGCGTCTAACCTTTACTGACCTCTACATACAGCCAGGAGCAACTGTGATATAATTGACAGAATTTAGATGATAAACCATTAGATGATAATATGATTTTTGCATCAGGTTTTTGTGCCGGAAGACAAAAATCAAATCATCTGCATTAATAGCTACATCAATATTCACATCAATATACATGAATACAAATGCATACTGTATAGAGACATTCTTCCAGAGATCTTTTGACCCATAAGAGACTGGTATAATATTATTGACTATTGCATTATAATTATTTTTGGAACCAAGACATTATTCAAAGAGCAAAATAACATGAAATGATGATGGAAGATAAATTGATTTTTAAGAGAAAGACGAGAAAAAAGAGTGTCACTGTTAAAGTCAGTACAGGAGAAGAACTTTGTGTCAATAAACTTCAGCAGCTCGAGTGAATTTCTCTAGCATTTGTCATAAAACCAGAGCGCGATGAGGAGCACGCATTAAAAGAAACATGCGAGTCATGTTACAATATTTCAAAATGTGGCTGCCTCTGTAACTGCTTTCTCCAGTGATGTTATTGGTTGATGAAAATTTAGGGAATCAGCTTCCAAAGGAGGGCAGAAAAATGTTTTTTTGTATTTTTTTTTTACTTTCTTAGGTTCAATTAGTTTTGGCTTTGTTTTTTTTGGCATCAAACTAAATCTCCACTAATGCTGACATGCTGTTTGTGTTTTTTTCCTATTTGTCCAGATGAGGGGGTCTGTCGCTGTTGTCTTTGCAGTGCTGCAGCTCTGCAGCCCAGCACTGCAGGCCAACCCACTGCTCTATGTCTCTCAGATGAAGAACGGGCAAGAAAAAATCAGTGAGTCACATCATAATACTACAGTTTTATCAAGACACAGGCACTCAAATAGACAGTCAAATTGAAAGATATGTTAAATACCAAAACCTCCATCCTGCTCCTCCCTGTCATGTCTTGTAGACCCATGGCTAAACCCTTCACTGAAAGATGTTGTCCCTTCTCGGGAGGTCATCAAGCCTCCTAAAATTCAACAAATATCAGAAACTGAGAAGACCTCACACTCCTTTCCCATGTTTGGTGAGCACACCAACCTCAAGTGGGTCACATGGAGCGGCTCTCTCCCAAACAGTGCTGTGGCCATCTTTAACGGCTATGTTGAACGCACTGACTATGTCTGCAAAGTCAACTGCGAGGCTGGTTTCTACAATCCCAGCAAAGGGAACCTCTGTCATTACCCATATGCTGACAAAGAGTATGCATCCTCCAAGTTTGAAGTGCTGGTCAACGTGGACCACTTTGAGTTCCTGGATTGGGTCGAAGACTCGTATGGATCCGTCCCTCATTATGCCGTCAAAACCTGCCCCAACTCAGACATCTATGTGGCCAAGAACAAGTATGGTCTTGGCAAAGTGGTTACCCGACATGAGGCCTTCTTCCTTCCCTGGGAGGGCGATGAGTACTGGTATAAGAGCTACCACGTCCTCGCCATCAACAGGGACAGCTACAGTCAGCACATCTCTCATGTGGAATATGGCATCGACCAGATGAAGCTGTTCCATCATCCTCCAGAGGCCCTGCAGTTCGCCAAAGTTACCAACCTGGAGTGCAAAAGTGTGAAGAAGACAGTCAAACTGGAAAAGAGCAGTACAGTGGAGAAGACCTGGGACATTGGCAGAGAAACCCGCAATGGCTCAGTCTCCACCATGACAGCCAAAGTGCCCATCCTTGGCCCAGGAACTGTTGACTTCACCAAGGAGCAGACCATGACTTTCTCAGAGGGAACCAGAATAGTGGAGTCTATCAGTCACTTTGTCTCTGTGGAGCTTGTGGTCCCACCCAACCACTCCTGCGCTGTGAGGATGGAAGGCAGGAAGATGACGGCTGACATCCCCTTCACCGGCAGACTGAGCAGGACCAAACATAATGGAGACACCCACTGGACCTACATCACTGGGTCCTATGATGGAGTTAGCGTCGGTGAGATCAACGCAGTGGTGGAGAGATGTCAGCCAGTGACTAATCCTGCTCCCTGCTCCTCAGCTACAGCCTGATCCCTAGTCTGTTAAAAACGAACATCCTCAATTGAAATACAATAAAGTTTTCAAGAAGCTTCTTTTTTGTCTTCCTTTGATATTTTATTCAAGTAATTTTATTTTGGGCCAGTGAACGTCACTCGACTCTACCTTTAAAATAATTTTCAAAGTAATTATTTCACCTACAAGTACTCTATACAAGGCTGTAGTATTAAATAAATCTCTTGAAGTACATATGGTTTAACTTTAAATATTTGGCACCAACATTTTTTAACTGTGTTGACTGTTGTAAAAAATGTCTCTGCTCATCTTTCAAAACTAGAGTATAAACAAACAAATACAAAACTATATGAATAATTGAAGAAAACTGACAAAAATAAAGAATTTAAATGGTTGATCATTCTTATAGACTTGATTTAATTTCTATTTGTCTACCATAGGCTTATTATTCACAAACCAGATCAATAAGTGCACTCAGGTAATTTTTGCCCTGCAGCCCTTGGGTTGGTTAGTGTGAACCACGGTCACCTCTACGCTGTACAGTTTATCTCCTGAAGCGTTTTTTTGGTTGTCTACTTGCTTATAAAAGCTGCTCTTCTCTTTTTTTGAAAATATGTGGACTACAGTGTTTTATCAGTTAAAATATGATTAAGATATGATTATACATATATTATTATATATTATGTTATTTCATATATAATAACTATCATAATATATTATTATATATTATAACTATTATATATTTGAACACAAAAAATTTGCAAAGTGATCTATAACAGTAAAGAAATTTCATCATTGACTCCTGATTGCTGAAGATGTGCTAAAATAGAAGATTTCACAGGTGGGAACTTCAAATAACCAATAACAAATAATAAAAAATAAGAAATTTAATTTATTTTATGACTTGTCTAAACAAAGCGAATGTTGTTTCAAAAGACAAGCAGTATAAATTAAGTAAGAAAAAAAATATACTTACACTTAAAACTGAGCAGAATAAAAATTATGACACACTTAACTTTATTGTTATGTTTTATTCGTCATTGTTCAGTCAATCCCCATCCACTCTAAAATAGTGTTCAAAGTTTTACAGCAATAAGTGCTGCTGGTTGAATACAGCCTCTGATGACTGACATAACATTTTCCAAGGCCCAGAAAACTAAGAAATACAGTTTATTTCACTAAGCATAAGGGCATATTATTTTACTAGGCTGATATTGCTGATATGTTTAGTAAAAATATACTGCATGTCTTGGTCACAATGCTAGATGGCGCTGTAGGCTGACGGAGTAGGAAGTCTGTTCATTCATATTACCCTCTGACACTCTTTGACTGGTGTGAGAAAGGCATGACAGTATAACTAGCCCTAGTAACCTTGAATGAGTAGGTAGGATAATTAAAAAATGACATAAATTCCCATTTCAACCGGTATCTCATGTGAGTCTCACCGGCGCGAGTTTTGTTGACGCGTTTTGTGTTTGTTTCTACTGGTGTTGTGCTGTCTTGAGTTAGCAAATAAGCTACAGTAAGCTAACCTTAGCAACGTTTAAGTTACTTAACGTTGAACACAGTTGTGACAGGAAAACGATATAAGCACATGGGTTTACTTTACTCTGAGGAGTTTCCCATATAACGTAGCTAATAAAGACAAATGCAGTGAAACATCAAAGATATTACACGTGAATCTCACTGAGAAATCAGTCAGATTAATCAGGGACGAAAGAGAGAGTTCTCACAGGGAATGGTGTTTTATCATTGTAAATCGTTGTGAATATGCCTGAAATTTGACCTGTAAATAGCGGCCAACACTTAGTTTGATGGGCCGATTGAAGAAAGATACAGTTTTGAGTAAATTATGTCGTTTTTTGTCGCTCTTTTTTAAGAAGCTGTTGAACTTTGTCACAATGCGACGACTTTTAACACGAGTCATAAACAGAGTTTTGGTGACTGAGCTGTTCAAACCAGCGATGGGCATTGAAGCAGAAATACACACACAAGGCCGCAGAAGACTGGTAAGTCTATGACCTCATTTTATCTAGATTATGTCTACTACACTGTAGCTCTTTGTTTGGTTAAGTTAAGGTACCGTAATTAGGCCTACTGACATATCCTACCAAAATCCATTCAAGATTACGATATGTAGTGTTTTTTGCTGATTGGACACAGGATCTACCCCAGAACTTTTAATACATTTCTTTAAATTTAAAGACACCAAATGATCTGCACTGCCTCACCCATACAATGGTTTCCATATGTAACGCGAACTTAAATGAATAGACTTTGAGTGGAGTTCGGTTAGTTCTCCATGTTTCCTTTATCACTGGTGTTATGTGTTTTAGTGCCTTAGTGAAAATGTTTAATCACTGAAGTCAATTTGATTGCGTGAATCAGGAATTGTATACATATACCAGAAGATAAGTTTTATTTTTATCTTGTCACTTGAAATACAGTTGTGTGGCTTTTCTCTGATAATTTGTCAGCTGACCTCAACTGTGTGAAACTGTTAGCTTCTCTGTGCCTTTTTCATTGTGTCCTGTTCAAGTCAAAATAAAGAAAAGCTCAGTGTGTAGAGGCAACAGAGCACAATGTTTGCAGTGTGTCAGCAGCCATAGAGCCTGAGTTTGATACAAAGTAGTCTATAGTATTTCTGTTAACAGAGCTGTTGCTGCTGCCAATGGATCAGTACCATCAGTACAAGGCAGTGGTATACTGTTCTGTGTGTATGTCAGCCTCCTCAGCTGATATCAAAAACTCCCTCTGGCTTTTGATGCGCTAATAATTTTTAATTCTCCTTCAGTGTGTGTATAAAAACCCTTTTTTATTGGCTGGGATTCAGTCAACTGATTAAACTTTATTAAACACTGGAGTTCTTTGGCTCAGAGGAATGAGATATATTTGGGTACACAGACAATTCTTCCTAGTGATTGGTTCACAACAAGAACATTATTAAAGATAAAGGCGAATTTATGACATAAAACAAATCATACACTCAAGGCAAATTTAAAGTGCTTAACACATATTCATCAGAAAAATCAATCATTAATCAATTAATTTCTTTATAAGTGTTTGAGTTTAAAAGAGAGTTAAAAGTTAAAGAGTTTAAAAGAGTTTAAAAGAGATGCTAAACCAAATGTAAATATGTTTGAAATAAGACAAATATATGGAAAAGAATTACAGGAAAAATCCAATTTAAAGATTGTAGTGAAAACAAAGTGAAGTATCTAATTACTAGCTGCAACAAGTTCTCAAAAAAACAACAAAAACACAAACGCCAGCCTCAAACTGTGCAGATTTGTGTATTTATGAGTAATATTTATATGTGTTTGTATTAGGTAGTGGGGATGGGTAACCCAGGGATGGAGAGTACCAGACACAGCGTCGGCATGGCGGTGCTCGGTGCGCTCGCCACTCGGCTTGGCGTGGCTGACCGTTGGCGTGGCGATAAGCACGTGTCCGGTGAGATCATCGTGTTAGAGGTACAACACACACATGTGGTACTGCTCCGTCCCAGGCTGCTGATGAACGTCAACGGAGTGTCAGTGGCAAAAGCAGGTGAGGTCACCGTCTGCAAGTGTCAACAGACTGATTTTGTTTTTAGCTTGATTCAATATGTAACAATGTTTGTATGTTTACTTTCATTTGAGTGATTATAAACTGAGGTAAGCTCAGAAACAAACTCTGCTCTCATATCCTGAACTTCTGGTTTTATCTTTATGTCCTTTCTAGCTCTGCACTTTGACAGTAATTGGTTTTGTTGACAGTGTTTTTTAAGTCTACAACAAATGTTGTCTTCCGGTCTCTGCCAAACAGTTTGCCAGTTTTGCCATTTAATAAATTGCTTTTAATACAAATAATTAAATAAACTGAAATATTGATATAAAGGTCTCTGAAAATCTGTTCATTCTCCTCTAGCTGCTAAATACGGCATCAAGCCTGAAGACATCCTGCTGGTCCACGATGAGCTAGACAAACCTCTGGGGAAAATTGCCATCAAACATGGAGGAAGTGCGAGGTCAGTTTTCATTTATCATGTTCATGTGATGTCAGGTTGGCTTGGATTTAATAACTCACTATACTGCAGTCTGAAAGTCTGGAACAATAAAATAAATGTTACTTCGTGAAGCTTAAGTGTCATTGCAAAGATCCCTCTAAGAAATAACGATCAATCTTCTTATGTTAGGTGATTGAAGGTTCAGTGGTGCAAAAATTAATAGTGAGATAAGAAGCATAAGACAGTTAGAAACTGTTAAACTGACTAGTGTAATATTTTGTGGGAAAGAAAATTAAAAGTGTATTCCAAAGGTCAACACATATTTGAGGTTGTGGTCACTGCCGTTGCCCTTATTTTTCATCTGTAGCTTTTAAGACTTTTTACTTGCTTATTACATGCTTTTTCTTTTTTTAATCTCTTAATATTTTTGTCACTTTTGTTGTAATTGTGTTTTTCATGAATTTCTTGAGTCCTATTGAGCAGTTTGACTTGCCTTGGGTCCGAATGGTGTTCCATATACTAACTTACATTGCCTTGGAAGAAAAAATAGCTTGAAATGTGTTTGAAATTACTCTGAGAATGTGACATTAACTTTGACCCTCAATTTTTCTTCCTCAGAGGTCATAATGGAGTCCGCTCCTGTGTAGACTGTCTTCAGACGGACGTAAGTGATTGTTAACAAACTGCAGAACTTTTTTGAATGTGTTCATTTTTTAAGAGTACTACTGTGTATTTTAGTCTGATTTTTTTTTTAGGTCTGCTTTTGATTTTATGTCTTTTTTAAATTTGTGTTTTTATGTTCGATTTATGTTTGAATTTTTTGGTGGTTTAACTAATGGTGACACCTCAGGTGTACTTCCATAGTAGTAATTTATAAGAATAGAACCTTTTTGCCAAAGATAGCAGACCCGCAAAAAGTACACAATAAAATAAAATATAAATACTAACTAAACTATAATTAGCAAAAGTATAAATGCGCTTAAAGAGGGAAAGGCGAATTTAGAAAGCACTTCATGTATGAAAACGCAAAATAAATGGAATGAGCTGTTGCTGTTGACATTTCACAGAAAAAAAAGTGTTAAAAAGGAACAAACAAAAAAAAACACTTGTTTCATCTTTTCTTATTAAAAAAATCCTGCACAAAACAACAGACTGAAGTTGGACAGCAGAATTTTCTCATGTCTTCTGGTCTCTCCACAGGTGATGCCCAGACTTCGAGTCGGGATCGGCCGGCCAACGGGGAAGATATCAGTGGAGCGTCACGTCCTGAGCCAGTTCTCCTTAGAGGAGAAGAAGGTTCTGGACTCTGTTCTGGTCCAGAGTGTGGACCTCCTCCTCTCCCAGCTCTCCCAGCAAGACTCCCGACAGGACCCTCAGTCCCCCTCCTCACCAGCAGGGGGCAGACACACAGCACAGAAGAGGAAAGAGAGGGAGCCCTCAGCCTCTCCAGCTGAGGACTCTGCTGCTACTCAGAGTTGATGATGAACTGACACAGAAGGAGAGAACATGAGCCTTTGCAAAGAGTGAACCTTTAATGAAACTTTATTTATCGTTTGCTGAACTTTATTTCTACTATGCATGATAACAGCTCAAAATGACTCAGGAGTAAAGTGACCTCAAATATATGCCAACAGTTTAACATGGATGGATGCCCATACCAGCTGTGAAAGCAGAGCTGCAGCAGTTCTGTGTGAATTTATTAATTAAAGATGACATGTCAAAGATGAATGTTTACTCACACAATTTCCCAGTCTGAAAAGGTTTTCGGTGTTCGAATTCCCATTTGTCTGTTCGTTGATTGAAAACATGGAGCCATTATCAGGAACATTAGTCACATCATTTTCTGTCTCTATTTAGTTATTTTGAAGAGCATTCGGGCTGCTCAGCCCTGATGGAGGCGTCTCGCCTAATACAGCCTGTTGAGCCACATACCACTATGAACAACTGAGAGAAACAATTTACAGCTAATATATATATATAAATGATGATGTCTTTATTACTTTATTATTATATATATAATAAAGACATCATCATTTTTTTGCCAAGATCCTTTAGGTATTTTAGAATTTTGAAAGATATATGCTGATGAGATATTTTAACTTAAAAAATCTTTAGATCTCTCTGATAAGTAAACTTGACAAATGGAGACACTGAGCTTCATCTTAGACCATTTTCATACTTTCTTCGAAATTAATTCTTTTTTCTCTGAGGTTTGTTACAAGTTAGATTCAACAAATCCTGCTAAATGCGTAAATCAATTGTTCCAACTGAAACAGTACTTCCTGCCCTCAAGGATTTGCGTGTAAGCGAGATCTGATTGCAACAATCTACACCTCCAAATTACCATATAAGGCTACCTGCCCCACTATGTTTGTGGACGACTGCATTTACAAGAATCTGTTCTTAATGTATTAAAAATGCTAGAATCGAACATCAGTCAAACATAAGGCACAAAGTACAAAGCTCTAGAGAATATGCAAATACAATTTTTGTATCAGAAGGTGTCTACAGAGGAAACTTATATGATTTTAGGTTGGGTTCCAATACAGGGGTTTACATAGCATTTCCATCTTTTTTATGTATAGGAAAGCACATCAATTTAAACAATCAAACGAATGATTTTATTGTAATAAGGCCTGAGGATCA
>JAQMCX010000047.1:8224831-8273098 GCA_029814765.1 Acanthurus leucopareius
TACATAGCATTTCCATCTTTTTTATGTATCGGAAAGCACATCAATTTAAACAATCAAACGAATGATTTTATTGTAATAAGGCCTGAGGATCACTGTTCTGACATAACCTAAAGCTTATCTTTGGCATTTTTTGCCAACATATACTTCGATACTGATGTATCTGTAATAAGCTGCTATCAACTGATACATCAGCGGCAGTAGCTAGGTACAGGACATTAAGATTCACTGGACTGTAAACTAAGCAGTGATGTATGGCCTCTCACATGTATCATCAGGGGACACTGAAGTTAACTGACACTGTGGACTGTATTTCAGTCTGTTCTTGTTAAAACAAACACGTTGATCTAAAATGAATCTTTGTTGGGTTTCCTTGTCTACTAGAGGATAATTTCCTGAAGAACAGTTGCACTAGAGAGCTATTTCTAAAAGTACCCAATGTTGTGGCATGTTGCATTTAATAATGTACCTGTGCGGTGGTTATAGCTGTGAAGCCAAGCTTAACTAACTTAAAGCAAGGCAAGCTTATTTGTATGTCACCATCCAAACAATGAAAGGCAATGAAAGGGCCTCACAGGAGCACAGAAATACCTTAAAAATGAGATGGTAAGAAAACATAAAAAAAAAACTGCATGTAGGAGGCAGTAAAAACAAAGCCAGAATAAGTCAGAATAAATAGCTACAGATTAAAAAGAAATTAGCAGAGAGCCACAGTACACAGTATTGTTTTAAGACCTGTTTCAAATGGTGGTTGTAGATATTCAGGAGGCTTTTTCCACAGGTGGGAAGCATAAAAACTGAAAGCTATATCACATTACACCACCTTTATCATCTCAACTCCATCTTAACTTCAACAGCGACATTTAAAGCAAGTTAGAACATTGAAGGTCAAAGTCACTACTGTGAGCACTGTAAATTTCTTATTCAGTCTTGACGTTGAAATAAAATGGTCAAACAACAGCAGCAGTTTTTTGTGTGTAAATGCGTGTGCATTCTATATTCATGGACAAACAAGACGGTTTGCAGTTCTAACAAGCTGAGAGTCAAGAATTGAACTGTAAAGAAAACAAAAAACCTCTTTCCTTGACGCTCTGTTTTTCCTCTTTTGTGTCTAAAAAGGGAAAGTGAGCCTCTTCATGCTGCTGTCAACCAAACATACGGTTCTCCTCACATGTAGCTCTCTTCCATCTTGTCCTCCCTGATGTGGCTCTTTTGGCTCAAAACATATTGATTTCCCCTTCCGATTGTCACACTAATTACACTCTTCATCAATTAGGTGTCTTTAATGAGTTGCATCCAGTCAAGAGGCGCACTGCGTTCTCACACTGCAGAGAATGCCAGAGGTGGGAGGGAGGGTTCGGCGGGGGAGGTGACGGACAAAAAAAGCCAGAAAAGAGCATATAAAACAGCGGAAAGAGGCCGAGGAGCTGCTGAATGAGGGAAATCAATACAAAGGAGGCCAGTAGATTGCGATGGAGGGCTGAAGAAGAAAGGCAGGCGAGAAACAAAAGGGGCCAAACATTGTTTAGACCCGGTTTGTTTGAGGCCTTCTGTCCTGCTGTAGCTCAGAGTCACAATAGCTGCAGGGACACACTCGTGGACATGAGGAGGAGGGGGGGCTCAAAGGATACTTCTTCACTCTGTGACACCCCCTATCACACATACACACACACACACACACAAACACACACACACACACACACACACACACACACAGACCCTCCTTAAACCCCCCGTCTTTCTCTGCTGTGACCCTGTTGAGCCACCCTTCGCCTCCATCAGGCCACTTTCCCAGCCCCTCCACGTTGGTCAGCTTTAGGAGGCTTCACCAGCACCTTCAATAACTTTTCTTCTGCAGGGGTCAGAGGTCAGCAGTGGGGCTGGACACCTGGGTCTTTAGAGGAGACCCTAAATTTATTCAAGAATGGGACCCCAACCTCCTCCCATACTCTATGGCCGAGGGGAAGCATGGCTAACAGTGGCCTGGTGGGGGGTCTTTGGACATATGTGCTAACTCTACGAAAAACACAAATGAAGCCAAGTGACTCCACTAATATCAGGAAGGCTAATTAAGAAGAGCTACATTTTTAGAATATTGACACATTTACACTCAACACATTTTAGCCATGCTGCTAGCGTCACTCTTTGGAAGCCTATGTCCAAAACTTTGGTTCACACTGAAATATCCAGTAGGATTGATATAAAATCCATCTTCTTAAATTATTTAAATTCTAATGATTTTAACAGCCTCCTTGCTTTTCCTTTTGTGCAACCATCAGGTTGACATTGCCATTTCTGAGTGAAATCTCTCAACAGCCACCACTTGGACTGGCATCAAAGTTTGAACAAATGTTCACGGTCGCTTGAGGCTGACATTGTTTTTATTTGATATCTCAACACCTACAGTTACCAAATGTTAGCATGCTAACACATTAAACAAGTTAATAAACATAATTACACAGATACTAAACCTTAGGATGTTTGCATTTTCTTTGAGTGCTTGTTAGCATGCCTTCACCACCTGCTTCACAGACATATGTTGAGGAGTAACTAGTAACATGTAATAGAATTACTTAATGATTGACAAATTGAATATAATTGTAATAGTTATAGCTGCAAAAAGTGTCTAAATAAATTACATCTACTTATAAAATGTTGGTGATTATGAAGAGAATACATCTGAATATATACATTTTTCTTAAAAAGTTTATATGTAGGAAACAACGTTCATTCTGTTTCTTTGCATCTTGGCTGTGCAGGACTGTCTTCTTTGAGTGTTTTTCTGGACAACGCAGATCAGCAAAGCCGTTGGGACAAATTTGAATCATAGTCCATCAAGTATAAGATGACTTAATGCTGTCAAGAAAGAGAAAAGGTGAGCTTTGAGGTGCACTATTTGGTCCAGTAGTGATGCACCCTGCAACAGGTCACCCTGTCATCCGGTGAGTCTCTTTAAGTAAATACTCTTCTGTATTTGTCTGTTCAAGCTATTCACCATCACAGCTGACCTTGTGTTTAGTGTTGCTAGTTTTCATTGGTTCATGTGGCAGAGATCCGTTGCTGACCACACTTGCTGTCTCCGTTCCCTCCACAACCTGTTGCATCACCAACCTGCTGCAGGGTGTTAGAGGTGTCGACATAAAAGACAAGTCAAGTGACTCTCGTCCTCTGTCTGAAGAGTTTAATGTGTGGCCTTACTGCCGACATCAGCAGTTCCCAAACTGAGCTCGAGGCCTCAGGAGAGACCCCATAAAAAGTGGAGCGTAGAGTAATTTCACCACTTTCTCACACTCACAATGTTCTTATGGTGACAAAATTACAATAAGGAGACTTTCCAAGTTTCACTCTCAACTCTGTCAGCTGACGGAATTTAGTGGTGGATATTGCAACTGCGACCAGCCCTCGCTTTCAGTATATTCCTGTTTCTTATCAAAAACTAGCATTTACTAACTTCAGTGTCTTTACTAAACCATTCAGACCATCATGTGCCATGCTGTTCAGTAATGCTTTAATTTAATTTTGGGGACAATTCTGTAAATGAGATTATCAGCAGCTTTAACTGAACATATCTGAAAAGGACAACACTGACGTGATGATGTTTGAAATCTGTCACATTTTTTGGGCTAGCTCCAACATGACACTAAATCTGCCAACAAAGTCACTTCAGACAGTTCTCATTGGACAACATCTTCTAGTTTGTCCCATCTTTGGCTTAAAGGTGTAGTTTCAATTTAAAATGTATAAACTTGTCTTACAAGCAAGAGGAGTGGAGTTAAAACAAAGAAACTGACTACTTACTAGAAATAAGGGCTGTCACTTTTCAAAAAGTCAAGATTGACAAATTTTAAATGCAAAATAATTTAGTCTAAATATTTATCTAACTGCTGATGGTGATTTAAAAGGCTATCAGCGAAGGTCCAGAGAAAGTGTGATGGAATTTAGGTAGTAATGTTTATTTTGCATTGCTGTGTACCACCTTCCAAACATTGAAACATCCATCAAACCTGTTGGATTTTTAACTTCGACTTGAGTAAAGAAGTTAAATCAGTACTTTACCTCTATTACAGTCTTTTTCAAAAGTATCTGAAGTTCTAACTGAGTAACTTGTATGTACTTTTGCCACCTCTGGCCAGGAAGGGCCTATAAATTGATTCCTTTGAGTTGAATTATGGGAAATGTAGAATTCATCTTGTTTTGAGCTTAGCCCAGAATACAGACTTAAAGGCTGGAGATTTCAGCTTTGATTTTGACCATTCTTTTTTAACTATCCTCTCTCTCAAATGCCTCGACTTATTCAATGCTAATTGCTGATGTGCCCCTGTAATGGTAAGCTTTAATATTACCTTTCATGTCTTGGTTATGTTTACAAAATATTAAGCCTTCAGTCCTTTAATATTTATTCATAGGACTTCTCTGTTCTTGTAAGTATCTACCTTTGCATGTGCGTACAGTAAGGATAAAGATGAACTTTGTTGCAGTTTCTCTTTAAATCAATTTTTGTTTTGTACCTTAAAATTATATACAAAATCTAATTCCTACGATATTTTGATGTTGACTCTATAATGTGTTTCTATGACTCAGAATAGTGACCTTTCATGTTATTTTTATCCTTAGCGGTCTCAAGGTAACACTCATGATGTTCCTCTTGTATTTATGAAGCTACTGTATAGTCATTTATAGTAACCCTAATGTATTTTTCCTCTAGGCATATTACTTTAATGTTCCAGCAGGGACCTGTACTGTCTCTTTCATTATCACTACAGTTTCTTTTTTTCATGAGGCTTCTTTTTTTTTTTTCCTCCAGCATCACAGAATAGACTGAAGCCGTCCTAGTTTCCCATGGCAGAGCTGTGTGTTACAGTGAATCCAGGCCTGTTGGGAATCCTTTTCTCATTCGTCTCTTTCCGATGAGCAAGCATTAATAACGCGTCCTTCTCCCCTTTCATAGCCATAATCTCCAGTGATCTCGGGCCTCCCGCACTAAATTATTCTTACAGGGCCATGAAAAGGCAGCAGCGGGGCCCTTTAAGAGGCAAATGAGCATCCAACGTGCAAAGATGTTCCCAGCAACGGAAATGTTAACTCACCGTACAGAGAGGAGCATGGCAGAAGGAATCCACTGACATGTCTGATGAGAGGGGAAGCAAGGGTCCACCATCGCCCTGAAGGCAAAGCCTGCTGGGTAATTTATCCTTTAACCCCTTGTCTAACTGTTTACATTTGGCTCTGAGCTGACGGGTTTGTTCAGAGAGGCTCACAAGGAGCACAAGAGTAAAGATTCACATGCTGGATTATCACCCCAAAATCCACAGTGTAGGTCTTAGACACCAGTACTGACACCAATCATTTCAAGAGTTAATTTTGTATTGTTTCATGACAAAATGACAGGTGTATATTAAGAATTATGTTGTTTTGAGTTCCCAGATGAAACATTCAGACCATCCTGGGACGGTTAAACTCACAACTGACACCCAAAGTGGAGAGATACCTTTAGTGTTGAGCAGCTCTTTATGGGTTTGAACCACATATGTGTGAATGAAAAATGATACTGACACCAACATGTAGATTCTTTTTAATTTTCACCAAGCACAGCATCTCTGGAGATTAACACCCATGTTGGACAGAAGTTCCTTGAATTATTCAATATCAACATTTTTGTATGTTAAAAGGTTGTTCTTTCCATTTAGGTCCTTATATCAAGTTCTTACCATTTGTATAACAATTGCATTTCTGTTAGAATGAAAAATCTAAATTAAGATTTTCACTGAAAGTGGATTTACAACTGGATATCAATGTTTGCATGTGTCACTCATAGGAAGGTCAAATGAACTGTGTAGATTATTTTCTCACAGCTACAATAACAAGGTGAAAACGAAAAGGTACTGGAATGAAGACTTTTTTTCAAGACTAAAGGGTCTGTTTATTTTTGTTTGTCTGAACTGAGCATCATCATACAACAGTCATCATTCAGCCTTAGCTAAAGACAAAGTGCTAATCAGAAGAGGGGCTCTATTTTGCGGGAAAAATAATCTGATGTGAGAGAGACATAGAGAGGGACATGACATGATAAATTATATAACTAGGCATAAAGGCCCATGTTGTGTACAAATAAGTGATTTGTAGTGTTGCACTCCTTGTTTATGGCACAAATCAGTTGAGGTATTATACAACTGGGCTTTCAAGACGGGAATTTCCTTAAGTTTACTTAGATTAAAGTGTAACTCTGTGGTGTAAAGTAAATCCTTGCAAGTTTTGATGTTAGATTTAACTTTGCTGAATTTGATATGTGAGGCAACACCACTGGTCGGTGGTGGAATGTACCCAAGTGCATTTACTTAAGTACTGCACTCGCACAGTAAAGCAAGTACAGTACTTGATGTACAGAAAAAAAGGTTGTAAACAGCTTGAATTACTTTAGATTTTGCATATTATGATGTTTTATAATGAATAAAACTTCCAATAGTTTTTACAAGTACAGCTGAAACAATCGGATCAATCAATAGCTGATTGACAGAAAATGAATTTTAAATGGTTTTGATATTTGTTTTGTTCATTTATTTAATTGCTTTAACTTATCTTAATTATTCTATCTAGTTTTAAAAAACAGATCAAAATGAGTTTTATCCGTGCCAACTACAACAGTGAAATTCTCCTTTTATAGCACTGCATGAATAATAAGTTAAGAGTGGGCTCAGATTTGGTTATTTACAAATATTAATTTCTAATTTGTTAGCAGCTTATGAGTAACTTGCTCAAAGATTCAGGTTCAGCTCAGGTCTCAGTTTGGTGCAGACCTCCTTTACAGCACACAAGTGAACAGATGGTGCAACTTACTTCTTAACAGAGTGTGACAATTTGTAGTCCTGAAAGCCAGAGGTGTTTGAACTGTGAGTTCTCTTCCCACACTTTCCATGCATATTCTCAAATTTATTTCCATTTTTTGCAGAAAAGAAGTCCAAGAGCTAAAGAGTGAGACATCGAGAGTCCATGTTATTGTAAAGACGAAAAATGGCAGACAGTAAATCTGCACTGCTTGCAGTAGACTAAATATATATAATATCATAGACTCTTTTCTCAGGGAATTTTTTTATCTCGACTGTCACAACTTACAAGCTACATTCTATCTCATTTGCCTTTTGTGTACAAAGTCTTTGTAATCACTATTGGTCCAATGAATGAATCAATAAAGGATACTGGCTTTGACCCAGCCTTGACCTCAGAGCTGACATATCTCTTTGTCTTTACCACATTTGTGTTTGTGTGTGGTAGACAGAAAAGTCCAAAAAGGCTAAGCCTGTAAATAGCCAAAACAACCAAGTTATTATCCACATTGTGTTAGTTTAAATAGACTGCGTACATTATGTAACAGGAATTGAATAGCAAACCATGTTTTCTGTCTAACATCAGATGTTTCAGATAATATCAGCCTTTTCTCTGCTATTTGTCTCCTCTGTGTCCAGTGAAGCCAAGATGTGTTTAGCCTAGCTTAGCACAACAACTGTAGGCAAGTGGAAACTGCTAGCCTGGCTTCATTAAAAGAGAAACTGTACACATTCCAAACTTCAGGCTGTTAGTTTCTAATCATGATATTTTTTCTTCTCTGAACTGATCTGAGATTGATGAGGAGACATTGTTTTGTTCTCTTTATCATAGAGGTCTTTCTTTAAACTTAAAAATAATCTATATCCCACAGAAGCTGGTCTCTTCATTTTAATTATAGAAAAAAATATTTCAGTATATTGAAATGTTTATGATTTATTTGATTTTGATAAGTTTACATTCTCTTAAAAGGTTTGTCAAATATTAACATAAAAGATGCTAAATTATGAAAATCATTGTAAGAAGATTCATGGAAAATAAGGATCATAATTTAAATTTAATTTCTTCACCATAATAAGTAGGATTTTTAAATGACTCATATTTAAAGAGAGAGAGTGAGAGTGAGGCAGATGAGAGATCTTTTTTTTTTTTTTTTTGCATTCATTTGAGCCGACATAGCCCTATAATGTGGCCTCAAAGTCCAGCTGTTCTGAAGCTTTCAATCATTATATATAATCCTCATGAGCCAGTAAAGTTTGCCCAGTCATCACGGAAACTTTTGCTTTTTTTGTGCTTGTTTGTTTGTTTGTTTTGCACTTTGAGCATTTCTCTTTTATGGTAGACAAGTGGACCACTGTCAGATTAATTAAGGATTGATTTTCACTTAAAAATCAATGTTAAGCATTTTTAGAATTAAAATTCAGTTCATAGGGCTAGTATCAAATTGTAAAAAACGAAATACTGGAAAACCAAAAAAATAACCAAGTTAATAAAACAGCATAAATCATTTTTATGGTCCTCAGAAGAAATACAGATTTTGTGGTAAACAAGATTTGTGGCTGTTTGTGATAAATATTTTGAGTAACTTTCGTTTGCCTGAAGTGAACTGAACTTTCGGCACCTTTCTGTGTATTGTTGTATTTTTACTATTGTTTTCCCACCATCACATCATCAGTGAGGGAAGCCTCTGAGAGCTGCGACTGTCTCTTACAGCGGCAGCGAAAATGGAAACGTCATCTGTAGCCCCGTGTGCGTGTGTATGTCAGTGTGTGTGTGAAAGAGAGAGGGAGAATTGTGTGTTTATGTAGGAGGGTTAACAGTGTTTTGATTGTAATTGGAAATGAAGAAAAGGCAAAAGAGAGAGTGGAAAAAAGGGAAAAAAGACCGTTGTGTCTTTAAGAGGTTTGCTGGTCCTTCATTCGCAGCTGCTCTCTCTCTCTCTCTCTCTCTCTCTCTCTCTCTCTCTGTGCAGATCTATTACTTCTTCTTCTTCTTCCCCTCCTCGGGGGCACAATGGGCATTTATCATCACCCCCGCGGTGTGTGTGAATGTGTGTGTTTATTCAAATCTCAGTACCAAGAGCGGACCGGCCCCACTCCCGAGCTCTCTCTCGGTGACACGGACGCACCGGGGCTTATTGTTGGGGGAGCTCCAGAAAAAGCCCCACAAATCGGCCAGTAGGGGAGGAGGTGAAGGAGACCAGGAGCGACAGGAGAAGGAAACGAGAGCCGGCGGCGGTTTGCCGTCCGCTCGCACCCCCGTCCTCCATGCGACCATCCGGGGAAGCATCCAGCCTCTAAGCCCGCCTCCCTCCTTCCATCATCAGCCTCTTTCGCCGCCGCTGGAGTAGCCGACACCGCTTCCAATTTCTCTCCTGGAACTACACGCGGAGGAGCAGGTGCACCATGCAACCTGCAGCACATTTCCCGTCATTTTTCTTTCTTTTTTTTTTTCCTCTGCAGGTTTGTGCAAGGAAAAGGTGTAATGCTTTGCAGTTGAAAAGAGCGGTATGGTAGTTGCATCTTTTTGGAGCTTTTTTGGGGGGGTTAACTACAAGGTGGAGGAAGGATGGAGGAGGGAGATGCGTCTTAACAGGTGCAGATATGGCGGAGAGGAGTTTTGGGGAGAAACTGCTTTCATTCTCGGGATTCATCTTTTCCTCTTTCCCTCCTGATAAACTCAAAGTTATTGTCTCTGTGTCTGTGTGATAGGCCTATTTATGAATGGAAGTTTATTTTTTTTCCCCCCACAGCTCCTGTTTTTTTGGGGGGATTGTTTCTGATAAATTGAAAAGCTCCTAATTAGCGCCTGTAATTGGATAATATGGCTGATGTGGCCTCTGATGTGTAGTCGGTATTTGAATGTGAACACGCTGCTGTTGACTCTAGTTTAGACTGAATGTGGATCGTGATGGATGAGAAGATTCACTAAAACACACGAATCGACGCATTTCAGGCTTTTAAAAAATAGGTGTTGCATTTTGCCGTTTTTCTTTTCATGTTTGCTTTTAAGGTGATGTTATTTGTGTTTTGAGCTCTAGCTGCTGATTGTCCAAACGCAATTCTTGTGAAATTTCAAACCCAGCCCGAGAATTGTGCCTGGACATCTGTTGCTGGATGCTCCTGCACTTCTGATCCTCTTTTATAGGATAAAACCTGCTTTTTACTCTCTGTTTGTTGTTCATTCGACTCCTTTTTTGTGCACATTATCATCTTTCCCATGTTTTGTTTTTTTTTGTTTTTTTTTGGTTTTGTGTTTTTGGTTTTCAGCCCACCTATGCTGGCTTTCTGTTTCAGGGCCTTTGGTGGGCCACAGTCCTTTGCTGCCACTTTAATTTGACTCCAATTTCCCTTTTAATGAACTTTAATTCTCAAAACGCGGTTATTTTGGCTCCTTTAAGTGATTAACTGAAGCACAAAAAGCTCAAACACTCACTTTTTTGCAGATTTGGTTTCATTGCCGGCCTGTAGGAGAAGGAGGCCAAGCAAAAAATAAAGAGTGATAATTAAGTATTTTACAAGCTGGGGCATTTTTTCTAAGTTGTTGGAGTGAAACTAATATTTCCCAGGCAGGCCCAGCTCCACAGCTTCTCTCTTTATTCGCACTTTTCCTGCTGAAAACCTCGCAGGGAAGGTTTATTGTCGCTCCACTGGTGAGCTTTTGTTGCCGCCTTTTGTTGGCGTTTTGGGGATTATAATTTGCATAATTCTTCAGGAATGTATCATTTTAATTTTGTTTAAAAAACCGTGACCTTTTCCAAGCCCTTTATCCGTTTGATAAAGGATGCCATTACAAGCCAATAAAGACGGAATTCGTTTGTACTAATTCTACTGTTGATGAATAATAAAGAATTGATGATGATTGGAAGCATCAGATTTTATTTTCATTGATCCATATTTCTTCTCTTCTTCATTTGCCCTGATTTATTTCATCTCATTTTCATTCAGATTTCTTTAAAACAAATGTATCTTTTATTTCAAAATTGTTTAGGCCTATTAGTGCTAAAGTTTAAGTTAAGCAGGGTAAATGTTTGGGAAAAAAACGAAGATTTTTTAAAAAGAAATCCCCCTTTTTGTGGTCTAACAGGCCTTCTTTTTAGCTGCCTGTGGATGAAGATTCAGTCATGTGACTTCTATCCTCGTGTCATCTATCAGAAATCAAAGATGCACTTTTTTTTCTACACAGGAGAAGTTTAAATGATGGGATGACAAGCACCATCTTTGGTCAAATGTTTTTCTCTGTTTTTAGAAAGAAGTTTTCAGTAAAACAAATTGATGGATATTTTTTATTATTATTATTATTTTAGAATACAATTAATGTAAAAAAAAAAAAATCCAAAAGTTTAAGAACTTCAGTAATGTGTCACATTTAATTTTAGCTTTTTAAGATTTTTTTTTTTTTTTTTTTACAGAATAAGATCCATTTTGTATTATTTTTATTATTTATTACTATTATTATCATATAAATTATATGCTAATTATATAAGAAATATTTTATTTTATTTATTTTATTTTTTTAATTATTGCAGAATGACTGGCTGCAACATAGCAGGAATCTGAAAAGCTGTCAGCATCAGAGAAAACCAAACCCCTTAGTTTGACTTTGGCCTCCTTGTGTTTTGGGACAGGGGTCTGTTTGATTTTCACACCACAGCATCACCTCGGCTTGGATGCGTTGGGTCTTCTCAGACTAATTTGCTGCTGTAATCCGCTCTCAGCATGTTGCCTGAGGAGCAGAGCAGCTCTGGGACAGAGCTGAGCCTCAGAACAGTGGATTAAAAACTCGGGGAGGTGTGTGTGCCGAGTCCAAACACCACCACCCAAGTTGGGGAGAAAAACACACAGGTTGTCTGTTGACCGAGTGCCACTAAACGCCACATCATGATTGGATCAGAGGTTTAGAACTGGGGGAGACATTTCTAATGTTAAACTCATGAAAAAAGGCTGCTTATTATGAGGAAAATTCAACATGAGATGCAAGTCTTTGTTCCCTATAGATACTTAATTTCATTACTTTGAGACATAGGAATAACTTTTTCTTTTCATGTTTTTAGTCATTTGGCAAAAGAAAAGGTTCTCATGTGTTTAATGTTGCCAAAATGCAAGAAGCAAAACAACAACTTTGCCCCAGAAGAATACAGGCTAAGATGGATCAAAATCCTGATTAAATTCTGATATCTGATAATAAGAAGTTCTTGGGACTTTAGAATCAATTGGGAAACTGTGAAGTCTTAATTTAGTAACTAAAGACTAAAACTCTTAATACACATATTAAGACTGAATTTTTAAATGTTGGGTTATGTCTTATTTTTGATTCCAAAGCAAAAGTAGATCCTACTTGCTATTCCTCATCTCATTTAGCAACCACTCTGACCAGAAATTGATCTTCAGAGAAACCAGTAATGACAAAAAAGGAATAATTTCCATAATTTTGTGCAGCAGAAATATATTTTTTCCCTGTTGATTGTCTTTGTGACCCTCAGGTTAATTTCTGTGAGTCACTTGTGAGAGGAAATATTACACGAATATTTTGGGAAAAAATACTGTATGATGAAGGATTCTACAACAGAAAAAAAATATTATTTTCATAGCCTTGAGCAGGATTCAAATATCAAATCAAGTGCTTTGTTTATATCTCATTGATTTTTGAATGGTCCAAATTCTTGATTATTTCACATTAAAACAAAACCATAAAACCTCCACAGCAGGAATGTTGATAAAGCTAAATTCTGCTCTGACAGTGAGGGTTACCTCGGGCGCCTCAATGAGGCATTGATCAGTATCGACAGTGATATTGATGACAAAGATATCTTGAGGAAACAATTAGGAGAGCAGTGTAATGATTAGAGAGATCATTAGAGCCATTTAACCTCGCTGGCATCTGCTGATGAGGTATAGACTGAACTTTTTTCCATCACTTTTGAGTCTTATAAGCTAAAATGTGTGATTCCTGCTTGTTTTGTGATCAATTTGAGCAGAATATAATCTCCTTTCTCCTTGTTTTGTCTCCATAATGTCATTTTTCCTCTGAATACATCTTTTTTTCATCAACTATCATTTTCTGTGAGGCAATTTTTTTTCTCTAATTGATGATTTTAAAAGCCTCGTCAACATCACAAATGATCAATCAATATGTGTATATACATTCAGGACTAAATGTACCTCAAAAAATCCAAGTTTATGAGCATTTTAGCTGTATGAAAGCGGTTCTTCTGTTTCAAGTAGACTTCTTTGGTGAACATCTCAAAAAAAAAAGCATTGTTTCCTCTCTGTCCTCATCAGTGTTAAATCAGAGGTCCACAGGTCTGTTGAGGAGGTTGACCAAAGATAAATTTGATTACAGACGATGTAGCGTTAAAACGCTTAAAAACGTTTCCTCTTCCGGTTTCGGCCTCCATGTTGGACGCCGCCAAGCAGCTCTTGTCCTGCTGTGTTCTATGCTCCGGGTCACTCACTTCCTCCTTCATGATCCTCCCCCTTCCTCCTACTCCCACCCAACACCACCACCTCCACAGTCACATGACCCTGGCTGTGTCATCACTGTGACACACACACACACACATACACACGCCGCCGCAGAGTAAAAGGCAGAGAGGATGGAGAAGAAGATGAAGGGAGGGGACCGGATGTGGGCGCAGAAGGAGGAGGAGGTGTGGGAGCATCACAGAGGTGACGTCACATCACGACCTCCTTCCCAGCATCCCTCCCTCTTCCCCATCGCACATGCACACACACACACACACACACACACACACACACAGCAGCAGCAGCAGTATCTCACAGGCGTCTGAGTAACATGCAAGAATGTTGAAGGTCTATTGATGGAAATGACCTCCTGTGACTCCACGCAGACATGTGACATCTTTTTTAGTAACAAGCAAAAAGGCCGTTTGTATGTGTGCGCTTTCGCTTACAGCATTCATGTGCATCATCCACAGTCTGCAGTCTGCAGTGTTAGTTGTTCACGGGTACAATTGGAGGCGGATTGCCACTGGGTGCTAGCTAGGCTGAAATGGGTTAATTTTTTTGGAGTTGGGGGTGTATAGGGTCTGCAGATGTCCATATGATGTAGCACTCCTCCCTTCTCTAACTCTCCACTCCCTTGCCTATCTATACACACACACACACACGCACACACACATATATAACAGTTGCATCATCATCACCGACCCATCACCTTCTCTGAAATGTCACCGCCGCGCTGCTCACCATCACAGTTTGTTCTGCTGCCTTTTGCAGCAGATGCGAGAACAGGCGGCCATGTTTGATCCTCAAAACGTCATAGCTGACAAATGGCTTCTTTAGGACGCCTGTTCATAGGATGGATAAGTTCATACATGACTTGTGTGATTGGGAGTGTTCATGGTTTGCTTTTTTTTCGCCTCCACTTTTTTTGTTCCTCCTTTCCCAAATCTGCTGGAGATGCCCGGGATGTCTACACCCTCCTCTGACCGAGCCGCCATCACCCCCGCATACACACACACACCCATCGTCCCTTGTATTGGTACCAAACAGCAGCCTGCACCCCCCACACTGCACCACTGTTTAGCCACAGCTGCAGACGCACAGCTGCGGTTCAGCAGGGGCGCTCTGACATCACCGCCTCCACCTGGCCAATCATCTGCTTTGTTTATTTTAAGCAACACTTACTGCCTGGCCAGAGGAGGACATGTTGGGTATTTGCTGGAAGTTGCCATCTTTCCGCTTTCATCCACAATTCCCGTAATGAGGAGCAGAGACGCTTTAATAGATGACCAGAGCAAACAAAAGCAAGTTTATGTTCTGTGGAGAGAAATTGTAGAAATCACACACTATGTTTTGTTGTGGTTTAAATTTTTTAGAAAACTCCTTACATACTTACTGTAGACGCATTTGGTCTAAGAGCAATAGCTAACACTGACCTGCTGGCAGCAGAAAGGCCAGACTAGGGTCAGGTCAATAAATCAGAGCAGCTTTTATTGTCTAAGGATGCATGACAATGTTTACCTCTCCCTGCTGAGCACTTGCTGATCTTTTTCTTAGACCAGACATTTTGAATTTAGTTAATCGGGATCACGAAGTAACACCATTTCAACATGTTCATACACAGTAGAAACACACAGGTGTAATTAGGTGTATGCTGAGTGGACAAATACCGAAATCAACCAACTTTAGAGGGAAAACCTTCAAGTATTGTGTTGTTTTTTCCATTTCTGAGTTCTACTTTTATCTCTGCTCTTCTTATATAAGTCTGCTGAGACCAGACTGTTTCAACACCAGCAAATTTTCTGTCATCAAAACGCTATTAATATAGCCTCAAGCTTTTTATTAAAAATGAATATATAAATTGTATAACATTGTTTTAAGACTTTTAATTTCTCCAGTGAGTTTTTGTTTGTTCAGACTTAGATTAGGCATTTTGGCTGCATAAACAGTCAATTTGAGGACACAAGGGGAGACTCTTACACACTGAGTTAGTCTGTGCGGAATGTAAGGTTAAATTTGACTGAATGAGCTCGAAACCCCAAGAAGGTTTTACATTAATCACAAATTGTTCCTGTACAGAGTCTATAGAGGCAGAATACTGTCTGAAAAATAAAAAAAAAATGAAAATATTCATATGCTAAAATTTGTTGAAAAAGGTGAAGATTTGCTCGTAGTCAGCTTAAACATGCATTTAGAATGATTTTTTGGTTGCTAGTGAAAAAATTTTTAGCAAATTCAATTACACTAGATTCAGATTTGTCAATAAATTCAGTTATACTCTTTTGTACTCTACTGGTCTTTGGCTTTAAAAAAATGAGGAATAATCCCTGCATTTAGAAGCTTATTGAAAATTAGGCAAAATAAACAGCATTGAGTGTTTGTTTTTTTTAATTTAATCTCTGTGTTATTTGAATTGCCTGAATATTTGCTTCAGTCCATCCATGTAAAGCACTTTGAAACTTTTTTTTGAAAAGTACTTGGAAAGTTTACTAGTATTATTACTGCATTTTATAAACGAGATTCCCAGGTTTGGTGGGATCAGAGAGTTGTGCAGAGCAGCTGCAGAGTTGCAGCTCCTCATCTCTTTCAGCATTATTACCATAATTTGTGGTGGGAAAGGAATCGCTCATCAATCAGAAGTGTTGGGAAAGTGACCATACCAAAGACCCTGGACCGCTGTTTGAGCAGCAGGCTCACAGAGGTCAGCCGGGGTGCCCCATGTATGTGTGTGTGTGTTTGAGTGTGTGTGTGTGTGTGTGTGTATGTGTGTGTGTGTGTGTATGTGTGTGTGTGTGTGTGTGTGTGTGTGTGTGTGTATGTGTGTGTATGTGTGTGTTTTTTGTCATTAATCACTGCAGGCTTGAAGAGAGTGAGAGGCGTCGCAGCCTTTATCCTTCCCTGCTCTTCATCCTTTTCCCTCACGGCCGGTGGCCTTCGCACCCCATCTGACCACCGCACAGAGGCCAAGGTCAACCTTTTCCCCCACCATCTCATCTCCCATCAGCCCTCTCCAGGAGTCACCCTTCGCCCCCCAACTCTGCTTCTCTCCTCGCTCCACATTCCCCCCACCGCGTCCCCTTTGTTCACCTGTTGTCCTGGAGACTCGATTGCTACTGAGACCACCCCTCTTAGTGTATGGTGGCTGTGTCCATGTGAATTTGTGTGTGTGTGTGTGTGAGAGAGAGAGAGAGAGAGAGAGAGAGAGAGAGAGAGAGAGAGTGTGTGTGTGTTTGTGGCAGAGGTCAGACCAGAAGCTAAAATAACAGATAATCCTACAGAACATTGGTCAGGCCATGACTCTATACGGAGGCCACTCAGCGGCAACGTAAAAACAAACACAAACTAAACACAGAATGCAGCTGAGGCTGATGGGAATGTTGCTAGTTTTGTAGAACTTTACAAAATAACTTGTCCAAAACATTGGACATTACCTCATGGCGGCACTACAGAAAAAGTCAGGGGCTCACCAAAGTTTGAGAGATCCATCATCTGGTTACTATGAATTTCAGAGCAAGATTCAATGGCAATCCTTCCAAGAGTCCATAAGATATTTCAATCTGAAATAAAGTAGTGGACTTAACAACTAGCAACAATGCCCTCACAAGAGTCATTTAGCTAACAGAAACTAATTCTTGCCAGTTGCAGTTGGGCAAGCTGGGCGGATGGATAGTATAAGAAATATGTCTGCCACGTTTCCCGCCATAAAATCATAAATTTGTATTCGTGTCTGAAAAATGAAAAGGTCAAAATCTAGCTTAAAGGTGAATGATCTATAAAGTTGTTTGTAGGTCAGCAGGCTTGGTGTTTAATTCTTTACGCTAAACCTATCATTATGCAGAAGTAGCTTAATTCCTGAGAACCTACTCCTTTGTGCAATTCCTAGTTTTCAGTTTAAAGTTCAATGTGAGACCAAAGATATAAGACTTAAGGATGGTTTTCAGTACACTATAACTTGACGGAGCCAGCAGGCAGCCTTAAGGTTTGTCACTTAGTTTTTTAGTATTTGCAATTCTGTCGTTTAAGTTTATGTCAGAAAAAATCGCAGAATAAAGTTTACAGTCACCATAATATCATACAACCAACAAACCGTCCTAAATTTGTAACTTTAAATATGTTTCACTAGAAATATTACACTGCTGGGAATTTGTTAACATAATAGATACTTTTATTGTTGATGCATCGGCAGTATCTGCAGAACTGTACCTGTGGAGATATAGAGTAACTTAACATACCCCCAGAATGATGAGTGTCAGACCAGAACATAAAAACCCATCCAACAGTTCTCCTCAGCTCTTCCCGCCACATGACCTGACTCCCATCCACACACCTGCCTCCCTTATATTCAGACCATTGGCATCCAGTTCCCTGCAAGATTGTCTAGTGTGCATACTGCCTGAGCATCCAGGCCTTCTCTTTTTCTGTCTGTTATGACCATTGTCCGCCTGTTGTTCTGCTAGCCAGCTTTGACTGACCACCTGCATTTAAGTCTGTTACCTGTTACAGCTTTGTGAGCCTTTGTAGCAATATCCATCCATCTGAGGTTGCACAAGCAAAATTTGACAAAACCATAATCTTTGTTCAATATTAGGGAACTGTTTGTAGAGGCTAAACCTGAATTTCCATGTGTATATTTTGTAAAAAGAAGAAGAAAAAAGTCTTCCCTGAATCTGATCGTTTCCCTAACTTTATGGTATGGATTGCCATGAATTATTGTTGGCCTGCAGACGTTAATGTTTCCAAGACACTGAATTCTATTGACTTGGTTGATCTTCTGTCCTTTTATTTAGTATCACTATTAGATTCCACCGCACCATTTCCATTTGACAGTTTTGTTTAATGATCAAAAAACCTGCAGAACTAGTGCTAATTAGCAAATGTTAGCATGTGAACAGGCTGAAGTTGAACCTGGTAAAAATATCACGTCTTAAAGATCAGAATTAACGCAACCCGTTCAAGTAATGCATTATTATTCTATTTTGGTGTTGTTTTTAAAATGTAAAAAAACAGAATTGTTTTTCCGCTTTTGAGTATGCAGCAAAGGTAGAAACAACCAAAACAAAGTCTGTGTAAAAAGAATGAGCCAATGCGCATGGTAAGGGGTGTTACATTTCAAGATGATATGTGTGTAACCCACCATCTAGAGATCTTATGAGCATTTAAAAGCAGTTAGCAACTAACTCAAAACGAAAGAACAGCAAGAAAAAGTCTGGAAATTTGCGAGACAACAAGGTCCCAGAGCTCTTAACACTCTGAAGAGAGGACATGATTGACCACCATGTACAGTAACATGGACAGTAACTCAATGGTTGTCAGTACTTGACATATCTCAGAATATGCTATTGATATGTTTTTTGAGAGTGCTTTCTGCATATGTTAGGCTGCAGGTGATGCTGTCAAAATGCAGGCTGTTCCATTCATTTCAATGTGTCTTTTGGGGCCGCAGAGGTGCAGGTAGCAGGGGTTTCAGAGGAGAAAAAATATGTGTGATTTTAAAAAGTTATATCAGACTCAGCTTTTGGAAAAACTTTACCAAATGTTACACTGCGGTGGCCAGTCAGCTGATCAGGCAACAACCCAGCAGAGCAGAACAACCCTGCTGTAAAGAAGTAGAAAGATGTTCATTTGCATTGGCTAATTTGTCATTTTTTTAAAAATTAAGTCAACACTCCAGAATTGCAGCACCAAGCTGCAGTGATCGCCACAAGGTCTGATTTGATCTGAAATGGTTTCATAAGTCACAGTGTAAAGGGAGGGTCTTTGTTACAGCTGTATTGTGGAATATCTGTGTCTTATATAGACTATTTTGAGTATGTAGCCATGCTAGAGTTAGCATTTTACTAGCACTGGTTGTATAATGTGTATTTTCTTTGGAAGATATTGTTGCGTGTGTTAAATATCATATAACATGCAAAAACATCAACAAATTGCATAAGTGTCTTACTTGGGTCTCAATGTTGCATGCAATGAATTCAATGTTCTACTTGTTATGCCATACTAAGGGCCTCTGCACACACAAATTTGTTTAAAATGGCCCATGACACATCCTTCTTCTGGTGTGCATACACAACTTCTATCTGTTGCGCCTTCACTCTGGTTGTCCCTCCACCTTAGTCCCATCCCGCTCCCTCTCGGCCGGCTGCAGGAATGTGAGGCAAAGCTGGACCCGTCCCAACGGTCCCAAATGACTGCACACACAAAAAAGGATTTAACTCTTTGTCACAATTGTCCCCTCACACTCTGGCCTGCAAGAAAAAACAGCACAAGACTCCCTAAACCAACCACCCCCCTCCCTTTGCCACCCTCAACCCTGACCCACCCCCTCATTGTATACAACCCCCTCCTCTCCTGCCCCTACCTTTCTCCTGACCTCGGCCGCGCGCATAAAAGACCCATCAGAAGTATCGCTGGCCACATTTACAAGTGAAAGAGGCCCAATAATGGAGCGGTTAGGGAGAAGAATGAGGAGACAGAGGGGCACTCACAGATGTGGAGGTGGGTGTGGAGGGGGAGGAGGGAGCAGCGTCCCATTGTTGCCCCCCACCCCCCAATGGAGGGGAGGAAAAAGTAGGGCTGGGAAGGGGTGAGGAAGTGAAGCAAGAGGTGAAAGTGGCTTTTTTTACACCCGAGTCAGGGGGGAGATGAGGGGAGGAAAGAGGAAGAAGGAGCAAATGGAAGAGGAAGAGGAAAAGACGGATGAAGGATGTAGTGAAAGTAAGAACATGGATAAGGAGAAGGAAAGAGAAGAGAAGGAAATAAAGTGGACTGAGTAGACAGCTGGTCCAGCATCTCTTCTCTACTATCTTTTGTCAACTTCCCCTCTCTCTTCCTCTTTTCATCCATACACTCTGTGGAAAGGAGGCCGGTCCAGCTGTTCTGCAGGGAGCGTGTGAAAACAGGCTCAAAGGTCACGAGAGGTGTATGTGTGTGCGTGTGTGTGTGTGTGGTGGTCATCGTGGCATTATTATGTATGTATGTCTGTGTTTCATTGTGCAGAAGCATGGAGATGACGATACAGCAGCTGGGGTGAAGAGGCCTCTAAGCTGACCTTCGAACCCCTCCTCTTCCTCACACCGCCTGTGTGGTGGTGGGTGGGTGGGTTGGATAGTTGGGGGGGGTGGGTTAATGAAGTCATCACAGCAGGATCGTGGAGAGATGTGGCATATATAGGAGGCAACGGGGTTCCGTCAGAGGACCGAGAGATGTTTGAAAATGTGGTAGGTTGGTCTTTTCAGCAGGCAACATGTCAACATTTGGACTTCAACTAAATAAACAAGTTGGCTGAGAAAACTAAGTCAAAGTAGCCGGTGAATTTTTGCAGTAACTGAAAAAGTGCTTGCTATCGCAGATCCAAACAGTTTGACGAGGTCAAGTGAAAGGATTTAATTTTTACAGGACGAAGCTGGTGTATTCTACAGGGCAGGTTTTTTTTTTTTTTTTTTTTTTGCTTAATCAATCTTGATATATTTAATATCTCAGCCAAGAGAGGAGCCATGATTAGCTGCACAGGCCCCTAGAAGGGTATAAACATGGCACATTGCATTGTCAGTATCTTAAACCTTTAGGCCACAAGAATGAACCCAAACTTGTCTTTTGTATATCATAACATTTTTACTACAAATCCTGTATAGAATATAAAGAGGCAGAGTGTAAAGTAACTTTGTGTATGCAGGAGTTCCCAAGTTTTTTCAGCTCTAGACCTAATAGAGAAATTTGGTGTCTTTCAGGACACAGACACACAAATATCCATCTTGAATTATCAAACCCACTTTTTTCTGAAATACTGATAATACAGCAAAGCAGAGTGTAACATTAAGTTTTTCACAAACTCATAAAATATGTACATGCAGTCACATGTTAGCATTACTATGTATTCTATTAGATACATATTCAGTGGGAAACAGATTAAATATTGGTCTGTGATCCATTTTGGATCCCAACTGTGTCGGAGACACTGCTGTAATGTATTACACTGATTACTGTAACATTACAAAATAATTCTGTGGCAGGTGTGTTTGTGTGACATAACTTTGGGGTATGATGACATGAGCTAACAATATGAAATTTGTGAGGCACTTTTATGTTTCATTACATAGTCAAACAAAACTAGCATAATTTGTGCTTATGGTAAGAAATCAGATAACATGAGTAATGAAACATTTTATCCATTTTGCAGCCTGAAATTAATCATCCCCCACACACAAATACATTAGAGGCAATGTTAGACCAACTCATCTCTACACTCGTTACTTCAGAGTTGGCCAAACATCTCTGTTCATGCAATGACTCCCTCATGGACCAAGAGGGAATGTAAAACTTATTGTGATGGAACAAAGAAGTAGAAAAGCAAGAAAAATCCTACCAGTGATCCTCTAGGGATCATTTCATTTCCATAAGGTACTAAAATTGAAACACACTCTACGCAAATCTACAATGACATCAGGATAAATTTCTCAAACTGTTTAGCAGGCTCTGCAGGTTCCATCGCAGCAAATGACCAAATCAGTACCTGTTCCTGCACCACTGAGGTCTGCCTTCCTGGAAGCACCTTTCTGCAGCATTATTGATTTTAGGTTGCCCAAAAGCTGAAGGTTTGGAGCTGCAATAATCCATTAAGTTATTCTGAACCTTTAAAAAACAACATTTCATAGTTAGCTCACAGGTCAACCAACAAACAACTTTTTTTTGCCTCTGAATGAAGTGAATTTAACTTAGAACATGTTCAGCTCTTCATTTATATCCAGAATACCAGAGACCTCTGACACCTGTTCATTTCCGATGGAGAAACTACTAATTTCCTGCCAAGGCTGATAGTGGAGCTACGACAGATTACATCTCCTCTGCCTCCAGTTCAGAGCTCAGAGGAGGTGACAAACAGCAGCTACACTCATTCTCCATCGGTGACAGGTGGAAAAAAACAACATGTGTTAATGTGACACCAGTGTTCGGACATCAATATCCATTATATATCCTGGTAAAATTCCAGAAGTCAGTTTAAAACCCTTGAAATGGTGGATGATAATGACAGGATCTGCTTTAATCAGCATGAGGTTTGTACCTAAAATATGACTTGCGCAGTGTGTTACGTCTGTTCTTAAATGAATGGCATGTTGTGTGGTTTTTGACTATTCATTTTGCTATAAAGCACAGGTTCACAGGGCTTTGGGTAGATACTAGGCCTCAGAATGTCAGCACAAGGGAGCAACATGATCTGGCGGAAAAAACACTTTCTAACCTTATGGGCTGTTGCAGACAGTTGAAGGTATTACAGACAATTTCTATTTTCAACCTTCAACTGTCTGTACTTGATTTTTTCTCTCATTACTGTTGCACCTTCAATTGCAATAAACTGACTTCTAAATAAAGTAATCTATCACTATGCATAGTAACAATCCTGTCATATCAGCTTTCAGAAGACCATGGAATCTGTGTGAGGGCTCTGTGTGGAAGATGGTGAGACACGTCTTTATTATCTTAAACATAGTAACAAATTACTGTAGAGTAATAATCCAAATTTGACCAGCTTGCAATGGAAAAAGGTCCACAGTGTAAAAAGGTTGGTCCCTATTTTCTAATGTTAATGTTTGAAGGTTCTGCAAACAAATTTTGATTGCACCAAAGGAGATTTTTTTAAACTTCCTTCCTTTAACAATATCTGCATATGGCAGTAGCAGTACTGTTAGGCGAAAGTTAATGTTTAAAATGCAAACTTTAAGGTGAAACATGACACTAACTCACCAGCACAACCATAAGTATGCCATATCTTTAAACAGAACTGACTGAACTAAATCAGTCATCACCGAAGGAATCAAGCTTTTAGCTAACTGTTGATTGACTGCCCTGAGTTCAGCTATGTGATACAAAACTGGCTACTGTATCTTCAGTTAAAAGCTTATTAAAAAACCATCAAAGCTAATAAAACAATCATTACGTGAGGACTGTTTCAGATAAATAGCTGCTGAAACACTAACCCGGCACAGTGCTTTCATAGGCTAGTTATGTATCCTGTGTTACCTTAAAACTGAACTACTTGTAATTATTCAAATCAGCAAAGTGCTGTTGTATCACATACTTACTCTTAACAGGCACGCACTTCCATTATATTGGAAGTGACAAGGTCCATGTTCCTTTTCTTGACAAAGCCTAGTAATGAGCTCTTTTAAGATTAAAAAGTTGCTCAGTTAAAAATTTGTGAGAGCTGCTTTTACATTGTGCAGATCTTTTGTCTGACTCTTACTTAATACTAATTTTACACATCAAAGGATGAATTAAACTGGGGTTTACATCAAAAACTGTTCATGTCTGAGGCAACAGAAGTTGAAACACATCTCACAGATTCATGCAGCCCCACACATCCATACTTGTTACAAGTAATGAGTTACAATGTATCAAGAAAGAAGTGGTTATTTATTTGACCACATCCAGTGGAATATTTACCAACAAAGAGTTCTGTTTTACAGACACTAACATGTAATAATGTTATTATGAGATATTTCTCTTAATAGATCTTAAAGAGAACAGATCAACAGTTTTATTAATAGTTTGCAAGCTACCTTCTCTGTGAACTAGAAAAGGGAAAATCAATCAAACAGATGGTTAAATTTAGAAAATGTTGACATCACTGAATAAGCAGTAAGGAAGTTCTGTACTTTAGACTTTGGACTATTATGTGTCTGCATCATGTGTCAATAATCAGTGTGTAACCGTGTCCATATATATTTGCCCCAGTGAGAAAAAAATGAGAAATTCACATTTTGAACATGACTTGTAAATTTATTTCAGCTTTTCAATGCATTGTAATGTGTAACTTGATGCTGTAGGTCCCACAATTAAATCCAGCTATCATTCAACACAAAGTAATGGTTTACAATCATTAATAACCAAGCCATTCAAACCTTTTTTTGTAATTACTTTACCACATTACAAAAAGTTGCATTTGGCTTTTGAACAAGCTTCAGTCACCAACATTCAGGCACTTTAATGACTGAAACCAGAAAATTAGTGGTCACATAGCACAAGATGCCAAAAGTTTCAAAAGGTCACAAACAACCTTATAAAATTGCTCTGTACTGATGGTGATTGTTGTTGTTTAAAAGGGAGGCAATGTCCAGTTTCCTGGCAGGGTAGGAAGTCTGATTATCACACATTATACACTTACTGCCTGGCCTGTAAATGCACTAAAAGTTTGTGCCAAAATTACTGATATTTGCATGAAGTCAGGTGAGTTTAGAGGTTACCTTCTCTGCATTCCAGATGGAGGAAATTTAATCTAAAAATTGATGCGTTCATTTAGAAAATGTTGACAACACTGACTGAGCAATAAAGACTTCAGATATTGTGTCTGCATCATATGTCAATATTCAGACTGTTAATGTGTCAATGAATCTTTGTCCCAATGAGAAAATTGCCTCGTTGTACTTCACTAGTAAATTTAATTAAGCTTGATTTTCATTGCATTTTAATTGTTTGACTTGCTGCAGCCGCAGGTCTCACAATTAGGTACAGCTATCATTCAATACCAAGTTATTGTTAACATCATTTTTGAAGCAATTCAAACTTGTTGCATTAGAGTATTCTTTTTGACAGCCAGTGTCTTCTCGTCGTGCACTGTGCCTTCAAAACAATAGAGTGAGACAAAGTGTTCTTCTTTTATGTAAAACATCAAGTAAATTTTATCCACAATAAAATTAAAGTGCGCTTTGTGTGTAAAAACACACAGGAAAAAAACATTAAAGAAACAAAATACGTTAGAGCTTCAAGCAGCGTTTTGTAGAAGACACTCATGTGAGATGAACAGAATTAAGATTCACTGAGCTGCAGGAGAACTCTGCTTCATCTCGTTTGCTTGTGACCAAATGTAGTCTTTACTGCCACCTGATGGCAGAAATGATGACATGCTCCAAAACTGTTACATTAACCCTCATGTGCAGCAGCCAAGTGATTCTGTTTTTTAAGTACAAGCCAACTTCTGCTTCAGACTTCTGTTTTCATTAATAAAAAATCAGACATGGCACTCTTTAATCAGGACTTCAGTAAAAGTCCAAACTTAGCATTGTGCACTGTTCATTTTCAGTACATATTGTACATAGTTTGGTACCATGCATGTTGAATGCTGTTTGAACAAAGCTTTAAGTTGCTGTGTGAAGTCATGCCATATATTATTGAGGCAGTTTTTTCTCATGTGATGGGATCTTTTTTTCAGTACATGTATGTGTTGATATCATTATAATTATTATATATAACTAAATTATATTGGTTAGATTTAGTTCACAACCAATATGGCATGAGCTTAAAGCTCTGGTACATAATGTACCTGGTATATCTTAAATACAATAACATCTCAATCACTTCAAAGGTTGTCAAGTAAAAAACCTTGTGTTCCTTATTCTTTTCTTTTTTTAATTTAAACATTTTTACATTTCAAGTAAAGAATCCATAAGTTCACTTTCCAAACTTCTTTTTTTTATATATAAAAGCCACTGATGCATTGGAGTAGAATTACAGTTTCTCACAGCTCCTCAAAATGTTACATTTTGATAAATAAGGCCATGAGCAAAATTTCCAACTCCTTTAACCGCTGCCTGCAGAATGTCCTTGCAACTTTGTGTTGCTTATCATAAGATTTTTTTCCCCATTAAAAAAGAGCAAGATACCGAGATATCAAAACTAACAAATATTTTTCAAGACTTTTGATCCCTTTTTTAGGGAACTCCCTTTAAGTAAAACTCACAAACCAGAAGAAGTAAAAAAAAAAACTATGTGCATCTTTCCTCCTTCTTCTAAGAGAACTGAGAAGCCTCTCAGAGTTAATACTGTGACTGCATGAGAGTGAAAGACGGGTGGTGACAAGAAATAAATACTGGATAAGTAGACATTAAAACAATTTGACTGGTGATCTCCACAACTTCCACATCTGCAGCTGAAATCTTAAACCACACTGTACCAACGTAAGAGTTCATTCGTTAAAGACATTTGGGTTTGAGGTAGAGCATGGCGTGACCTCTAGTTTAGACACTGAATAATTCTCAGGGAAAAAAAACTCTCCTGCGCTCACAGTTGGACGTGTACTGACTGCTCCAGCATAGATGCAAAACTGCTTTGAATTCTGGGAGACGTGAGTTCAGTTCCCCTCAAATTCCAAGGTGCAGGAGGCATACCCAACAGAATCTCTGCCTGCCCATGTTCTGCTCTAACCTCCAGGATGGAAAAACTGACTGAGACAGATATCTGTCCATTTTAGCTGACTCACCTCAGAAGGAGTTTCCTTCAGTCCTCAAATATTAACAAAAAGCTGCATCCTCAACTCACAGGAAGAGGTTGATTTTGGCAGGGATGGACTTACAGCCAGTAGAGGAAAAATACTGCCCTTGGACGGGCGTGTACATAATGTCACCCCCTACTGCCTCCACCACGTCGCTGCGGGCGCAGTTGCCCTGCTGGCAGAGCTGTGAGAGGACACAACGTTCCACATGGTGCCGGCTCAACGGCAGAAAGGGAACAAAGCGAGTGATGAGCTTCTGTTGGATGATTCTGGAGTTAAAAAAGCCACCTACAGACAAAAAACATTTTAGTTTCTTTATCTAACAGTAACGTCACAGTAGCTAAGACTGCAGAGGGACATATTGGCCAACTAGCTTGTTGGATTGATTAAACACAGTTTTTAACAATAAGATCATTGATATACATTAGTTTCATTGATTTATATTAATGTGCAATGTGAAAAACAAGGTTGTTTGACTGCTATTGGTCTTAGCTAAACTTAAGACAAGGTGAGACCAAACTGGAGCACATGTCTTGCCCAAGGGGAACAGACTAAAAGTCACTCACAGTCACTTTAGAACAGACTTTCCAGGTAAATATCTGTGGCAAAAAAAAGGGGTGTTTACTAATTACTGACCAAAATTACAAGAGATCCTTACTTGTGTTGCTGTTGTATACCGTTTGTGCAATGGCTTCCTGCAGGTCGGCCCACTTAATCTCCTCCCTGTCCCGTCCAGCCTGCCGGTTCTCCAGTGCCATTTTGTTTATCACCTCCTCACCTGTGGTGCTGCAGGAAAAAAAAAACACAAAACATATTCAGAGTAGACAAATAATGTCTAAAGTTGCTGTTTTTTATCTAGTGTTTTTATATCTCTCAGAGAGAATTTGAATCCCTGAATATTCACATGAGATAAAAATTCACTACTTGTGTCCTCAATACAAAACTGAATGGGGTTTCTTGGTTCATTTTCTCACCAATTCACCTGCTTTCAGGCAGAACGCTGTTGTATGTGTGTGTGTGCGTGTGTGCGTGTGTGCATGTGTGCGTGCATGCATGTACCCAATAAAGACGTAGATGGCCTTGCGATAGTTGGTGCGAAACACAACATGGGAGGGACCGAGGAAGGGCTCCAAGACATCAATGAGACCTGGAGGCATCAGCTCCATTTCATCAAAAAAGAAGACAGAGCGAGCGCACTCTGTCAGATTCCCCTGCACCCAGTTCTTCAACTGTTTCTAGTGAGCAAAGTGAGCAAAAATAAGCATGCAGTGAAACTGAAAAATCCTACTTCTCGACATGGCATCTCATCATATCTGCAGACACATTTAATCCATTCTCTTGTCTTTCCTTTTAGTTAAAGCACTTTGTCACAAACGTGCAATAAAAACATTACTGATTACACTAACATTAGCTTTGCCCAACAAAAAAAAAAAAAAAAAAAAATTACCCTGTACTCCTTAACCCGGTCAGGCGAGGGGAAATGCAGTGTTGGAATAAATTGGTGGACATAAGGGCTGCTCATTGCTGAGCCATACAGATGATTCCCCAGCATGGAGCTGACAAGTGTCTTTCCTGTTCCAGAGGAGCCATGAAAGGACAGCACCAGGGGCCGCTCAGGGCTCTTATTCTGAAGGAACCTTGCCACTTCCTCTGACACGATTTCCTGAGCCAGATGTTGCCCATAAACATTCTTGTAGAGGTCCCACTCCAGGTCTGGTTGTTAAAAAACAAAGACAACTGTGATGCTAATGTTGAAAACAATCCTCAACAACTACTTGGGTGATTGTTGAAGAACCAAGGAGCTAAAGAAACTTAACTTCAGAATCTGAAAGCCACTTTTGAACAGGAAAAAAAATGAAGTTTTTGTGGCCAGACAAAAGTTCCATTTGAAAGACACCATCAGTAAAAGTATAAGCAAAGATCTCTAGTTCCTGAAAATGTCCTCAGGGCCACTGCAGTCTCCTGACATGTCGTTGGTAATTTCAAACGTAACAAAATCCAAGAGGATCTTTTTTAAGCTTTAAATATCTTGAACTTGGCCTCTTGTATTATGAACATATGTTTGATTTTACTTTCTTGGTTGATCTTTGAATCCTTGGCAATCATATTAAAAAGATTTTTTGCAAAACTAACATTTTAACGACTAACCCTCTATCTCTACAATTTCAGTATATGCCTCAACTATAAAAAAGTGAAAGAATCTCATCTGTCTTTGACAGGGCTGAGTGTTACCAACAAAAAAGTTGTAAGTTTAGAGAAGTGGTTTAGCTAAATTAGCTAAAGCTAAATTACGTTCCTCAATTTCCACGTTACAGTTTGTGCTTGTGTTTCTGTAACATTGTCGCTTACCGTAATAAGAGATTTTCCCTTAGTTTAGAGACTGTAACTTGCAACGTGCAAGGTAATTAAATTTGTCTCAACCTTTTTTTTTTTAGGACACCCGATGGAGAGTAGTCTTCCGGTGTCTTACTAGCTAGCATAACAGACAACTAGCAAAACAGTTATTACAGTTACTAATTAGCTCTTTATGAGCACTATAGACTACAACGCCAGCCAGCGAACCCTTTTTGAACAGCAACAGAATATCTTGAGTATTTTTTGTTACAGTTTGGAGGACAAACTAGTTAGCTATATCTTTTTAGCCTAGCTAATGCTAACAAGAGGTAGCAGCTTCCAGTTTACGTTCGCTACCACCGGACAAAATAAACTTTCTTACCTTTGACATTCGGCTTGAAATCGCAGTCACAGCTTTCGGCTATGGTGCAATAAAGACCCTGAAAAACACCGTGAACCAAGTAAAAAAGGTTTAAAAACAGCACAGACAGGATGGCCAACATTTTGGCTGCCTGTTGGCAGACAGAAAAACTGAACGAACCTTCTAACAGTTAACCGGTCAGATTTGTAGTTTTTCTACTCTGAGGAAGACATCCAGGAACAGGTTACGAAGTGGCACTGAGGACTACATCTCCCATAATTAAAATTTATGTTGAGGCATAGTGTGTTGTACACGTAGAGGGTCACAGTCCAGAAAGAAGAGATGCAATTTCAAGTTTTTGCTGGGTAAAATCATTTAGCACAAAAAGCAAACAAAACGGCTGCTGTTGCCATGAATAACTCAGCCAATTTTAGAGGCGTTTTGGCCTATGGTTGGTATGTGTGCTCATAACCTTAACTAATCAGTGTTACCATAATTAACCATAAATTCTGGGAAAAAACCTTATATAGTGTGAAAACAAATAAATAAATAAAATGGAACGTTATTCCCCCTACCATCGTTTACGTAAAAGGAGCCGGCTCAGACATGTGACTCGTTCACGAATGACAATTCACAGACAGCAAGCACAGGAATACAGCACCTGAATAAAACAGACATTTTTATCGATGTATGTTGTACAATATTTTATTTGACACATATTTAAATGTAAACTAATGTAAATAAACTGCGCAATTTTGAAAAATATGTATGGTCCAAAAATGTGTGGCAAAATACAGAGAGAAAAGTAGTAGTAATGTCACAGCCTTTTTACTTAGTAATTACTCAACGGAAGCTAAGTTTTAAAAATATTTTATTTGTAATGAGCTGTTATATTGCATAGAAATAAAGTATGATAGAGAAGAGCATTCTAGAAAATGTAGTTTATGCATTAGAGATTGTTATTAATGTTATAAAAAGTGATGGCACACAATAGAAGGAAGAAATACAAGTTCTTAGTAGGTCAAGACAACCACCAGAGCTTTAATGATTTAGGTTTCATTAGAGAGTAGTTGGCAGATGTGACTTCAGTTTGGAAAGGTTTTTATGTGATGTTTTTAAGGGATGTGCTCCATCACAGATGTGATCTACCTTGTACCAAAACATGTCACAATGCATTCTCAAATGCAAAACACCTTGAAGATTGTTAGAGCATTCCAGATTTCTTTAAAGAGGTGTCACAAATCTGTGCGGGTTTTCTGTATTAAGTGGAGGCTGACAGATGAGCTGGCAGATCTATATGAGTGGTTTGTACAACAAACTGGCTCGGCAGTGAGGTAACCTTGTTTATTTAAGTTTCACATTTTAGATAAATAGATATTAGACATGAATACTATGTAAAGTAATAAAAAATGCACTGTACCTGTGGGCTGCACACATGTGATTAGAGTCAGTTCACTTTCAGCTCACTCACTTTATTCACACAAAGATAATGAGAGACAGTCTACAGTTTGTATTTTTTTAAGAATTGTACCGCTTTAATTTTTTAGAAAATATAATAAAAAGAAACAAAAGGGAGAAGGAAGTTTTCAAAAACAAAAGCTGAACTGAACTGAAACCGAACTGAACCCAACACTGGTTACAACAATTTTTATCTTATTAAATATTAATTTCAAATAAGAAAATACTATGATTAACACATGGTGATAAACATAATATAAAATAAAGAAATGTAGACACAATGTTATACTGTTATTACGTTGTGCAATATGAAATACAGTTCGAACAGTTGTGGATTAAGGGAAGGTCCAGCCTTCGGACAAATAAAAAACACATTTCTATACAAAGAACAAGCAGAATGAGGCACAGCCTCATCTCTTCTCAGTTACCTTTATGAAAACAGATCACAGCCATTCTGTGACAAAAAAGTTATTTGTGTGTGTGCAGAACAAACTCTCAAGACCAAAACAGAACCTGGTGCAGTGCTGCATATCTAGATTGATATTTATGTTCACATTTTGGTTCATTTTGGGACAGATGAAGTTCTCTGATAGGAAAATCTGAGCAAATTAATTAAGAAATTTATATTTTTTATTGATAAATAAATGATACTGGCAGGATAAGGTTGATTTCTGGCACCAGCAACAGCACCACTAAAACATTTCAGTGTTGCAAGTCCTCAGTACAGAAAACAGACAGTGGTGAATGAGACTGCGATGATTATGGTATACAAGAATACAGTGAGTCTGAGTAATAAAACAATCCAAATGTACTCCAAAGCAGGAGCTGTGATCCCATGGTGAGACTAGGTTTGCATATTTTGTCCTCTAGGGTGCAGCACCACCTTGTACTAAAGTGGTTCTATCACCCTGCTGTAATACTGACTTTAAGATAAAGCTGGATAATAAGCTGCACTCTCTCTTCGGTCCAATCACTTGGGCTCAGCCGAGAGGTATGGACACAACTGGAATGATGCATCACCCAAATTTTAATGAGAACAAATTGGGAGCCAACATTTATCTTGCTGATGTGCTCTTGAACAAGACTCTCAATCTTACAAGAACCAATTGAAAAGTTCGTTTCACCCTCAGCTTCCACAGTCTGCTACATGTGAGAGAGGTGAGGTTTTATCTGACAAGGGTGGTTAACTTTTTAATTCTGGTATAGATGTCAAGAGTCTAAATGCTAAGAATTTGTGGCTGTAGCCTCCCTGTATCAAACATTATACTCTCCCTTTTAATGCCTAGCTTAACAGCAACTGGAAATCATCTGAACCTGATTGCCAGGAGGAGCTGCTCAGTGTTCAAAAGACTGTCCCATTTAGGAATGAGTGAAAGACTGCAAGCTCATCATAGTCCAACAGTTTTAAAAACAGGTCTGTGGTCAGCGTGGTCTGTTGGGCGGCTCCAGCTTGTTGGACAAGGCAGTCAGCACCTGGTCAAACTTGGCGTACCGCAGGGCTTGTCTCTCATCAGCTCCCCTGCTCCCCCACAGCAGCCTCATCTGGAAATCAGTCAGGAAGAGCTCTAGGACCTCTGCCTGCTCCTGGAAACCTGCAACATCATCATAACATCACCTTATCAGTGTATCAACAGTAAAAAAAAATAATAACAATGAGCCGGAGATAGTAAATGATTGTTATTGACATATTATTTTTTAAAAAGCACTAGATGATTAGAATGTTACATTTCACACGTTATTTTCTTCTTTTTGCTCTCTTACCTTGGAGTTTGCTCTCAACGTTGGAGCGGTAGATGCCTCCCAACTGAGCAATGGTTCTTGCCGCCCCCAGGTGGAACATCACCACATCCACCCCAACTTCCACTGTCTCCCAAGGCTCTGTCCCCTCGCCCAAGGCCATGCTTTTCTCCATCAGTGACAGTAGAGGTAGGATGTGAGGGAAGCTGGTGTTGGACAGCTGACAGCTTTCTGTGGGAGAGACACACACTTGTTTTTTTGTATAGAGAAAGGTATGCTCTATAGATATGCCCCTAGGAATCAGTATATGACCCATTTTTTGGTGTTTTACAATTTTTTAAATATAGTGTGATGTTTGGGAGGACCTCTACCTCTCCCATCGTTCAGACTCTTCATAAATGGCCTCAGAGTCTTCTCATAGAGAATAGCGCCCTCTGTGTGACGCTGTCGTAACACTGTCCAGGTCTGCTCCAGACGGGACACCTGAGATTAAGAGAGACATCACTATTAAAACCCGGCTATAGCCGCCCATAGCAAAATCAGTTGATAACAAGAAGTTCGCATTAGCTTATCAGTAGCATGAGAAGATTACTTAAGAGGGGCCTACAAGGCACAGGTTATTAAACAAGAGCCTCTGTATGACCTCACTGCTAATACTTCTTGTTGGTCAAGTCAATAAAATAACTAGAAAGATGTGAAATGTGAAAAATAAGTTGTGAAATATTCTCTGACTCTTTCGGTCAGGGTCTCCTGCTCTTATGGAAGAGGAATGGACTGCCTGTTACATATCGGTGTTCTGTAGCTTGTCATTTTATTTTCAGTCCATGAATAATGATATCTGGAGTTACTACTTGATAGTTTTTCATATTACAACATTCAAAATATTTTTTGGCATCAATTTGTTACAGTTAATAAGCAGTGCAACTATTAATAATGCGCAGTTGATCACTGCCAAGAGCCAGGAATTTAAACCTCAGGCTGAAAAGGTAATTAATCATTTTAATAAGAAACGTCATTCTTTGAAATTGTGCCCCAGTCTGACCCCCTTTAAAGATTCTCTTCACCAGCTCCAGTCCAGATTTGAACTTTCTGCAGTTCCTGCTACACTTTTACTGAAGCAGAAAATGAGTGATAAACACAACTACAAATAGTTATTTTCTCCATTGATACGGTGAAACATTTATGATTTCTGATTTCTGATTTCTTAACTCAACTATCAACTTTTACATGAAGCACACAGCACACAGGCTGATAAGCAATTTTCAAGGTCGTATATCACCAATAAAAAGGATAATAAAAAGATAACATGATCATAATGTTAATTTGTCAATGGCCCTGCTTACCATTTAAATTTGCTAAGGGTAAGAGGTTGACTTTGGATTTAATTGCAAATTATTATTTAGGTAGAAATTACACTCAATATCGTTATCTTGCCAACACTCTCAACCTCTAAACCATAGCCTAGTTAATTTTCAACCAGGTGGCCTCTGTTGCATGTCACTGTCCCACAACATCAGAAAATATTGGTACTGGCCTTTATGTAGTCATCCATTAATCTCAAGGGCTTATCAGCAGTTTAGCAACTAAAGAGGCCATGTAGAGGAGAAGGTCATTATTGCAGAGGCTGTCCCTCCTTACAACATGATCATAAAAGTGGGAAGCTAAATTCAAACCAGACAGAGAGATGGTTGCATAAAGGCTGATGTGGTCCATTTTCTCAGACAGTGCTGACATGCAATTTACAATTATCCAAAACAGAAATATCATGAAAATTGTTTATCTCAAAACTTTCTGTATAATCACTCAGAAAGGTGAACAACATGGGCATGCAACAAGGTCTGCATAACTCATCTTCTTCTACCTTGGGGCACCAACTTAGCCATCACCCCCTGGTATCTAGTTTTTGTGTTGTCTGTGATGTTTACCACTGACAGTAGAATGTTTACCTGCGGCATCTCTAAGGCCCTCATGACAGCAGCAAAGCCGAACATGTTTCCCATGGTGCTCTTGAGCTCAGCAGCAATTTGGATGATTTTGTGCAGCAGACCAGCCCTCTCCTCAGTCGTCCCTGTGCAGCCCAACACATCCACAGCCAACATTGTCGCCATGGTTTGGTACCTGCGGGTTCATATCAACATATTCATCCTATTTCATCAGTAGGAGGAATTATATAAAATTCACATGTTGCTTCAGAAGGTAAATTCAATGTCTTCTCAATAAATGTCCACAGCCACAGTGGCAACCCCCCCTCCTCCGAAAAAATAAAAACTTTCCACCCAACCTTTCCACACAAAAAGTACCAGAAAACCAAACTGTTGGATGGATGAGCATAATGTTGTTTTTCTTAGAGTTTTACTACAACTAAGGCAAAAATTGTAAAGTGTGTCCTAAAAGTTGCACCGTAGAAAAGGTCATGTTACTTAAATCATAGGGTCTATTTTCTTGCACTGACAAGCTGAATTTAAGACAATGTTGTCGTCATGTGGGACGGTAAGAAGTGTCGTCAGTTTCTGAATCCTTGCTCACCTCTCCAGCAGGTCTAGTCTCAACTGCTGGCCATGTGGCAAAGTGAGCAGCTCCATCCCAGAACTAACCCCCATCATCCTTTGCACCTCTGGAGTCACCTCCAGAATTCTGGCCACCTGGAAAGTACAGACTGAGATGAGTAATCTACTCCTGGCTATGTTTGTTTATGTTTGGTGGAAGATTTAATACACAGTTTCCAGCAGCTTTATGTGTAAATTTGTGATGCCTTCTATGTGTGTGTTGAATATGATTTCAGATTTGTTTTCTTTCTTTTCATTTCTTTAGTTAGTGGAAATTGTATAAGCAAGAGAATGTACCATATCTGTTTTTTTCTTATGTCAGAACACCTTGTCAGGTGTTATCACTTAGTGTACTTTAGAATGCAATCCTGTGCATATGTTAAAAGTTAACAGGTGCATAAAAATACATAAGTAATATCACCTTGTAGTTAAGTTTTATTGCTTACGGGTATGCCAGTAGTTTCCAGTGTGTAACATCCAACTAATCAGCATTACTCTAATGTTGTGCCAATGTCCAATATTTATCTTCTTTTTAGCTCTGGTTTTATCTCCAACAATTGCTGAGAAGAATATCTCCTTACTTTAGCTTTGTCTCTAACTGTGTCTGTTTGCTGTTTAGTATTGAGCAGGTAGTGCACCGAGAATATATCACAGCAAGAAAATGGCTGGCTGTTGACAAAAGCAGTGAGGGGTGAAACCAAATCAAAGCAGTATATATGTGGATCATTAAGTGAAAGAGGCTAAAAAGCTCTGTGGAGTTGAGTTAGTAGAGATAATTCTGTGTGAGTTTCCCTATATGTATGTGTATTTTAGCCACTGTTAGTGTAAGAGTTTTGAGCACAGTGGCAGTACCATGCAGTCAGCCTTTGTGATGTGTTTGGCTGCTGTCCTTGGGTCGACCTCAGCCAGTAGCTCCTTCACCCTCCGCAGGATGCCCACCTCCAAAGGCTTATTCTCCTTGGGCATCAGCAATGACTGGTACCTGCCTGGCTTGAAAGAAGACACTGTCTCTACCACCGGAGAGAAGTACACGTTCCTGTCCTCCACCTTCAGTGGATCTATGCCCACTGACCCCTCCTCAACCCGCAGCCTTTCCACATAGCTCTGAGCGGTGGGATACAGCTCTGTGTAGCAGCTTCCACCAGCATCAACGGATAGCGAGTTCTGGTTCAGCTGGGATTGGGGTGTGTTGTTACACTGTCTTAGGAGGGTGCTGTTCAGAGACGGCAGAGGTTGAGAGGTATCAGAGCGCCTGGAGAGGGATGAGGACGGAGCAACACTGAATGTCCCGCTAATGCTGGGGCTTCTAGACCGTGGAGCTGGAGATAGCAGAAGAAAGGTAAAAGGAGAATATTTATTAAAAAAAATGTTTTATGATTTCTTCAATATCAGCTAATTCATCTTTCTATCAAACAGTAAAGGTATTAGTTTTCAAGAAAGGTGGGGATAAAATCTGTATTGGTTCCCTCTGAGGATGTAATTAATTACTTAAAAAAAAAAACACCAACAAAATTTTAGTTTACATTTTTACAAAACAGCACTGTCATTTAGTAAGACAGTTTGTTACTATATTTTTTTTTTACTAATACAGACAAAAAGGCCTATGTTTGGGGCTATTTTCAGCAACAGATTCACATTTGGTGCACTAATAAGCAGGCCTGTTCGAGGCAGCAGACCAGTTTGTGTGACTGGTAAAGGAACAAGTTACTCAATGAAACACTCTGTCTCATTGATGTATTTTATAAGTTTCTGCACAACAACAGAGCCCTGACTTTCCTGGCTGTGCTTTGAAAAATCCCTTTATCCTCTCTGATCATTTTCCAAGCCTCTCCCGTGCTGACTGAATGAATACGGTGATAATGGGCAGGTCCATTGAGATTTTCTGACTCACTCACTTTTGGTCACTGTGAGTCATGCAAGAATAAGGACACAATAGAGGAGAATCTACAGATTCTGACAATATTTAAGTATCATTCAATGATAGATGGGTCTTGTCGTATAATTCTTACATTTAAGTCTGGATTTGCCACGAGAGTCACTCAAAAAGTGCTGCTGCATACAACAAATTACTCTGAACTTTTGTCCTGTGATAACCCCCTCTCAGCTGCGCAATCCCCCAGAGCTGAACAACAGGCAGTCAGTAATCTGCTGTGAGGGAGGTAGACACAAAAAAGCAAGCTCCTGTTAACACGTGAGATCTGTTGCCCGGGACGCTCACAGTGAGGGTTTCCATTAAAGAATCAAGTGAAGGAGCTTTTAGAGGCTAAAAATAGACTAAAGAATGTTAAAGGAAGCTTGAAACTTGTTTACTGATGTTTTTAGTTCTGTTGATTTTGTGTTCATTTCAAAAGGAGTATTATGTAACACCCATTCACCCAGATTGCAACATCCAGGTGTTAAAGACTGACAACAGGACTGGACTTTATGAAAGCACTAGGTAACAAAACCACAAACTGTGCCCATTCACAACTATACATGTCCCAAAGTTAAGCTTGCAAACTTGGAGACTAAGAGGCTAAGACATCAACATGAACCCTTTTTAGATTAAAATGATACCTTCATATTTGCGTTGTTATGAGGATCTGCTATCTGTTATGGACATGACAAATGTAATTCATCCATCATGTCCATATGGGCTCTACATCACCATCTGAAATGCAGCCTAATATATAAAACTGTAAACACCTGGGGGCAGTCTGTGTGTACTCTTTGATGCATCCTCTGTGTGTATGAGGATGGGTCAAAGTATGAAAATACCAGTGTCTGCTGTTCATGTTTGCTGTGTATTTTGAAGTAGTCTATCCACCCTTTAAAACCTCATTGAATTAGTACTAATGCTGGGCTCCAATGATTCTCAACTGATGATTTCAAAACTAAAATGAAAGGATCTTCAGGTGTTGGAAATTAAGGAAATATGATTTTGCAATTGCACTTCAAATTAAGTCATATTTTATGCTAGATAATCTGATATACAGTTTGGTTCCTAAAAAAGTTCAAGACCTTTGTAACAACTTGTAAGCCACAAACTTAAGTCTGTAAATGAGTCCAGCATCTACGTGATAGTTTTATTTGTTTAGAGTTTTCAAGGGGGTAAGGTACTCTGGACCTTGGAGGTAGGGTGGGTCATCTGCTTTTCAAAAGGCCAGTGTTTTGGTCCCTAATGGCAGCAGAAGTGTCCCTGGGCAAACACCGCACCCCCAAATTGTTGACTTTTGGAAGACAGCAAGTCACAAATTTATCTAAATCACCAACCAGCATTTGCAAATGAGTAAAACTTTATATCAATCAATTACTGTATTCCAAACTGACCTCAGTCTCTCAGTAACATTTCAGTCTAATCTCAGATAACTTTTGATAGTTGGCGCAATAACTATGAATCTCTAAAGTAGCTGAAATTAGAAATTTTTTTTCTCTTTTTTCAGTTCTTCATCTTCAGTTGTTTGTTAAGTTAATGCATACTCTTGAACTCAAGAACCCTTGAATAATCTAACATCCCTTCTGGCAACATTTGGCGACATCAAATTTCTACTTTGGGTCTCAAGGTGAAAAGTGTGGGAACCCCTGTGCTATGCAATGGCAATTCATACCATTTAAGAAAATAATTTCAGAACAGCAACAACAATCTACCTTTTTTTGAGGCAGATTTGCCCTTTTCTTCTTACAAAGACCTTCACCACAGCCTCTCCATGAAACTTGTTTGTTTTAAAACATGTCAGTCAACAAGGTCATGCAGTTGATGTGCATCTGGCAAAAGCACACTGGCCTTTAACTTACATCAAACTGGCTTAACAATCATGGCACACAATACTCGTAGTCACTCATAGTCATGTGGGTGCAGTGTTTACATTACTAGAATCACCTTCTCTCCAGTTTAACCATAACTTTAAAAAAAGGTCTTGTGTCTCCTCCTTTTAAATGCAGCTAATTGAGGTCTTTTTTCCTCTGATACTGGTCTTAACACAAATATTTTTTAGTTGTACAAATCAATGTTTGCTGTTGCTGCTCTTGTGTTTTTATTTTTGTTTAAAAACATGTATTCATAAAGAGCACTCCTCACCATAACAACGATTGTTGAAGTTACTGAAGCTGAGATTTAATTATAAAATTAAACATAAAAAGATAGGCACAAATCAATCTCTAAAATATGAATAATTAAAGGCAAGCTTTTTCTTAAATATCTCCATTGTGCATCCATGAAAGTTTGAGTAAAAATTGTGGCAGTCAAAGCAGCTATTCAAGATAAAGATGAAAGTGTTGAGAAAGAACAAAAGGTAGGGAATGTGATTACGTAAGGAATAAAACAAACACAAGAACACTCTCTCAGGTTAATTTGCCTCCGCTCCATATTAATCTGGTCACAGACCATTCTTATCTCAGTATTAAATCCTGAGTTAAAAACTCGATTTTGCCACATAATACACTAACAAAGTGCTGCAGGTGCGTACCACACACACACCCTGAACTTTTGTCATATAACTTCAGTGACAACGCCCTCCCAGCCGCTCTGACCAACAGAGCTGGGCAGCAGTCAGTCACTCAGTCAGTAATCTGCTGTGAGCGAGGCTGGACACACAAAAAGCAAGCTCCTGTTGACACGAGAAATCTGTTGATCGGGACACTCACGGTAAGTGTTTACATAAAAGAATCAAGAGCAGTGAAAGAGTTTTAGAGGTTTAAATAGACTGAGGGGTATTATGGGAAGCTTAAAGACTGATGTTTTAGTTCTGTTGTTTTTGTGTTCATATTGAAAGGAGCATTATACTGATGTTCATATGTATATAATGACTGTTCAGCAAAACAATAAGTAGTCTCACGTGGATGCTGCAGTCCCAAAAGCCTTGGAAAGCCAGATAGGAACTCTCAAATGTTAACTCTTGACAACAAGACAAGACTTTATGAATTCCCTGAATAACCCAATTTGAATCTTTGCAAAGCTTATAAACTTTGAGATAAAAATCAAATTTTAGAGGATTGGATAAGTAGACCTGTGGCAACAGGAAACATAATGAGATCCAGTAGATCCTAAAAAACAAAACAAAACAAAACAAAAAAAGACCACCATCAAGCTAAAGAAAGAACTGTAAGTAATTATTTTGGAAACATTTTATTCCCTCATAAGCTTAAAGGATGGTCTCGTGTTTCCTTTTTTTAAAAAATTAATGTAGGAACAGCAAAACAGCGGACTTTTAATTAACGTATTCAGAGAGAACATGCATTTGTAATGACTACAGTTTGTCTTGGCTATTTATTGTATTTCTCTCAAACCACATGTTTCTAAATAGTTTTTTATATCTTATATGAGAAAAAGAAAGAGTAGTAGTAGTAGTAGTAATAATGGAATCAATTGTAGCTAAGGCATGGGCTCACATTATTACTATCTAAAAAGTCCCTGTATAAGTTCACAGATGCTGTAGTTTGTCAAGTTTTACCTAGTTTCATTTGTGTGTAAATTGTTTAGATTATACTGTATCTTTATAGTTCAAATGTGTCATAAATGTACAATAGCATTGAACTTCTATTGTCAATAACAGTAGTTGTAGTAAAAATAGAAGTCGTATTATATACTTAATAGCTTTAGTTAAACTAAGACAAAATTACTTTAAAAATTATACAATGAAATGTTCAAAGCGCTTTTCTAACATTAACCTTTTACTGACAATTATGGCTCTGTAGGTAAAGATCCTCTGACCTTTGACTGTGTAAATACTAACGGTAGCCAATATTAAATCTTCATTATACAATAGCCCCACAAATATTATTACTGAGCAGAACATGTACATGAACACAAAGCTATGAAACCTGAGAGGGACCATCTACCAAGCAGCTTTTGTAAAGCCCCTGGTATTTAGCAGCTGGATTTCCCACACAGTGTAGTTGTGTAATCAGTACATTGTTATTTGGCCCTTTTATGCAGTTATGCAAGTCTCGGAGCAGTCTACCTCAGTTCTTTAAGAATAAGGGAAATCCTCTGTGAAAAAATAGCAGTGGTGTGCATCAAGTTTGTTTTTCCTGCAGTTTACTAAAACTATAAACAGACAGTCCTGGCTCTCAGTTCTGAGAGGGTGGCATTTCTTCAGGTCAAAGCAGAAAATGTTGCTTTGACCCGAAGAACAAGACAGCAACCAGTAACATTAATCATGAGCATAGGTGTTATATGACTATTTCAATTGTCTACCAAGCTGCTGTTTTATTCCAAATGCCAATTGACAAAGCTAAGAGGGCAATTAGTTTGTGGCTTAATGAATAATACTATAAAAACAGAGATAAAAACTAAGGCCCTTACACATCCAGCCAACAGTTAGCTGTTGCACCACTGATGAGCCATGGTCTTCCTGATGTTCTAGATTATTGGCTCAAGTTGGCCCTTACCAGCAGCTCTTGCACTAATTCAGGATGTTGAATCAATGGCAGAGCCAATAACTAAGTGAAAGCAGTCTGATTGGCTGTTACTGTACGCACTCTTATTGCAAGCTGGTGGGCCTATGTTAACTTTTTTGTACCTTGACATTATTTCCACTGCTTAATTTTTGCAGTCCTCCTCCACTGAAGGACAACAGGGGGTATGTATAAACCCATATAACAAAATATAATATCACATGCATGACTCTACTGAGGAACACTGCAGGAAGTCAGCAGTCGAAACATGTCAGGGTTAGAAAAAGTTAATATACTGTTCTGCCATAAGAACATTTCAAATACTTATTAAATTAGAAAGACTAAATTAAACTTTTTCAAATAAGACTAGTGTGACTGGCTGTTCCCCTACACAAATACAGTCCCAGCAGTTATTAAAATTTCCACATCTTTTTCAAACTGGTAACCAGACAAAACTAAAGCAGAACTTAGAGAAGAACTGAACTTGTAGATGGAGGTACAATGGATTATCTTCATGAGGTTTAGGACATTGCAAGATGACACGTCACATCTTTCTATGCAGTCAATGTGTTCCAAACACAAACCTTATTCTCTCAGTAACATATCAGTCAAAATCTCAGATAACTTCTGATAGTTGGCGCAATAACTATGAATCTCTAAAGTAACTGAAATTAGACAACTCTCTCCTCTATTTTTCTTCATCTTCAGTTGTTTATTAAGTTGATGGATACTCTTGAACTCAAGAACCCTTGAAAAATCTAACATCCCTTCTTCTCTTATCAGAATCTCTATCAGAGATGCACCAACCAACCCTGGTGGCACTTGCAGCACTGATCTGCTCCTCAGCCTTGGTGAATGGAGGAAAAGTCTTGTTGTACCCTTTGGATGGAAGCCACTGGGTCAACATGAAAGTCCTTATTGAGGAGCTTCACTCCAGAGGCCATGAAATCACAGTGTTGCGGCCATTAGATAGCTGGTACATCAAATCAGAGTCCCCACACTACAAGTCAATAACAATAAATTCTTCTGCTGGTTTTGATGAGGAAGAGTTTGGGATGTTTGTAACCACAATGCTGAGCTTGCGTCGTGAAGGTGCCTCACTTTGGAGTCGCATATCTCTAGAATATGAACTTGTTGAACAGTTCTATCAGTTGCACAAGCAGTTGATGCAGATGGTAGGTGAGATGTTCGAGAATAGTAAGCTGATGCAGACCTTTCGTGATGCCAAATATGATTTAGTCCTGACAGACCCTGCAGTTGGTCCAGGGGTGCTTCTGGCACACCGGTTGGGTCTTCCACTTGTCTTTAATGTGAGGTGGACTATTCAGGGTGAGGGGCATCAAGCAATTGCACCTTCCCCATTGTCATATGTTCCAACACCAGGGGCAGAGCTGACTGACAAGATGACATTTTCCCAGCGTCTCAAGAACCTTCTTTACTATTTCTTCACTTGTTTGCAAATATGGTATGTCACAGACACAAACTACAAACCATTTGTCCATCACTACTTTGGAAAAGATGTTCACTACATGGAGTTGTTTCAGGCAGCTGACATCTGGCTGATGAGGAATGATTTTACATTTGAATTTCCAAGACCAACAATGCCAAACATTGTTTACATGTCAGGATTTCAGTGCAAACCATCAAAGCCCTTGTCTAAAGAGCTAGAGGATTTTGTCCAAAGCTCTGGTGAACATGGAATCATTGTTATGACATTGGGAACCCTGGTGGCAAAACTTCCCGATGACATTGCTGAGGATATTGCCGCTGCTTTTGCCCAACTTCCTCAAAAGGTGATCTGGAGGCACAAAGGCAAAAGACCGTCCACTCTTGGCAACAACACTTTACTCTTGGACTGGTTACCTCAAAATGACCTGCTAGGACACCCCAAGACCAGAGTGTTTGTTGCCCATGGAGGGACAAATGGACTACAAGAGGCCATTTACCATGGCGTCCCCCTTGTCGGCCTGCCCCTCATGTTCGATCAGCAGGACAACTTCTTTAGAATGAAAGCAAGAGGCGTGGCCAAAGTCATGGATATTGCAACTGTCAACAAAGACAACTTTCTGGAGGCACTCAAGGAGGTACTCTATGAACCAAGTTACAGGGAAAAGATGACCACACTGTCCAACCTGCACAGAGATCAACCCATGAAACCACTAGACCGTGCCATGTTCTGGATTGAGTTTGTCATGAGGCACAAAGGAGCAAAGCATCTAAGGACAGAGTCTTACAAGATGTCCATGATTGAGTATTATTCAATTGATGTAGTGGCATTTCTGCTAACAGTTATTTTTCTAATAATTTTTATTTTTATTGCTGCAGTTAAGTATTTGTGGCAATTAGTGTTTTCTAGAAGCAAAGTCAAAAAGGAATGATGAATGTGTTGCGAGATAGAGGTTACATTTTCTGGATTCTGATTTCTTGCAAAGAAAAAAATTATAATCATGAAATGTTCTGATCAATATTTAGTGCCCTGAACGGTTTTCCACTGGTAACCTCACATGTTTCAGTGCGTAGCTAAATGCACCTAAAACCTTGCAGTGTCTTGTGACTTATGCTGAAGAGGTCATGTGTCTTTTCTGTTTGTTCACTTTGTAGGATATCTCAAAAATCTGTAATTATCATCAATACAAGAAGTATTTTATTTTTTTCAATTTTGTTGCAGTTTCGTTAAAAAAAATTCTCTCGCATATTACTGGATTTACTTCAATTAAATAAAAAAAAGATTTTTTTCATTAGAACTGGTACACGTATCTTGTGATTTTCTATCACTAGAGTTGGTTGAGTGGATCAGTGTTGCTTATGACGTTGAATGATCACATGACATTTTCACATCCACAAATTTAAGTTGTTCAAATAGTGATTTCATCACTCAGTTTTTACATTTTATAAGATTTTTTGAACAACTTTTTCTACATTTATTAAGTATTTTATATTATATATTTATGTATTTTTGATCTTCACATTGATTCACATAAGAGTGGCCCACACTTCAACGCTTCACATAAATTTCATAATTTTTTCATGCACTCTTATATACATTACATACATTGCCCCCCTTTTGCTGACCTATGGTCTCCACTAGACCTCTGAAGGTATGCTGTAGTATCTGGCACCAAGCCATCAGTGGCACATCTTTGAAGTCCTGTAAGTTGGTAGATGGGGCCTCCATGGATATAACTTGTTTGTCCAGCACATCCCACAGATGTTTAATTGGACTGAGAGCTAGAGAGTTTAGAGGCCAAGTCAGTACCTCCAACTCCTTGTTGTTGTCCTCAAACCATTCTTGGACCAAGGTGACAAGGCACATTATCCTGCTGAAAGAGACCATTGGCCATCAGGAAATACCACTGCCATGAAGGGGTGAACTTGGTCAAAAAATATCTCGGTAGTTGGTACAAGTCAAAGTGAAATCCACATGACTGGCTGGACCCTAGGTTTCCCAGCAGAACATTGCCAAAAGCTTCACACTGCCTCCACCAGCTTGACCTCTTCCAATAGTGCCTCCAGCCACCATGTCTTTACCAGGTAAGCATGGCGATTGGCAATCCATATGGAACAAAAGAAAATGTGATTCTTCTTCCACTGCTCCATGGGCCTATTCTGATCCTCATGTGCCCACTGTAGGCACTTTTGGTGGTGGACACAGCGTGGGCACCCTGCTGGTCTGCATCTATACAGTCTCTTATGCAGCAAACTGTGATGCACTGTATGTTCTTACACCTCTCTATCAGAGCCAGTGTTATCTTTTTTAGTGCTTTGAGCTACAGTAACTCTCCAGTTGGATCAGACAACAAAGGTCAGCCTATGCTTCCTACATGCATCAATGAACCATGGCTGCCCGCGACCCTGTTACTGGTTTTCCTGCCTTGGACAACTTTTGGTAGGTTCTTACCACTGTAGATGAGGAACATCCCACAAGAGCTTCTGGAAATGTTCTGACCCAGTGGATTAGCCATCACAATTTAGCCCTTCTCAAAGATGATTAAAATTCTTGTAAAATTTGCTTACCTATTTTTTCTGCTTCCAAAACATCAACTTTAAGGATAAAGTGTTCACTTGCTGCCAAATATATCCTACCCACTCCCACATTTTAAGGATTTAATAAATATAATCCAAAAAAAATTGCAGTCTACATCATAATTTTTTTTTTATAATAACCATGATGATAATTACAGCTATACTGGCAAATCCCAATAATCATTTTATTGTTTATCTAAACAGATGTGAATATAGATGTCAGGTGTTTTTTTCAGTGAGATATTTTGGAAATTTGATCCCCAGTACAGATATAATAAGGGTGTAGTATGGACTCTCTGACAGCTTTTTAGTTTGTAGTTTTACTTATCGTGCAATGTATCTCTGTCCAGTTCTGTATAAAACTAAAATCTAAAATCTCATCTTAAATACACCTTGATTACTCTGTCATTTTTATTTAATGTACTCATATGTCTTTATTGACTATATCTTACCTACCTACCTACCTCTCTATCTACCTACTTTCACCAATGCTTAGAATTTTTTTATTTATTGTTTATTTGTTTGGTTTTTTTTGTTAATGTTAATGTTGTTAATGAATTGTTAATGAACATTACAAGCACATGTTAAAGTAAACAAGCCACAGCTAAGTAAGAGGCTAATTTCCATCTGTCGTCCCTGACAGACATTACCTAAAATGTGGTATTACAATTTACAAGTCCCATTATCACAAGATATACATGTTCACAATACATTAGTTTAAAAAATGACCACAAATATTCAAAATATCTTAGAATAATGGAAAGAATGTTCCAGGACCATTCAAAAGTTGGGTTAGTGTTTGGGTCTTTGGTTTGTTTTAGGTATTTTTAGGTTATTAATGTTGTTGCACAATAATGGCTACTTTTCAAGTCTAGAGAGCATACTAGTTCAAATTTATTTTAGGTGCTTTCTGCTTGGTCTCTAAGCCTCTGTTGTAAAACTCAGTTTAGCTTTAAGAGTGCCCCATTTCAACAACTCCATAATGTTTCATAGGATTACATCTGTATTCTAGCCGTCTGTCAATAAACTGAAAACTAAACTAAAAACTGAGGAACAAGAGATGATCATTCTGTAAAGATGTTGAATTACAGGTACAGTCTCTGTTAAAAAAAATGGTGATGTATTAACTTTCTTTTCTGTGCACTGAAGCATTTCGTATTATTAGAGAGAACAACCATAGCTCAGCAGCTTATTGGTTTCTTCTTACAGTACTTTGATCGTTAGTTAGTCTCAGGTTACTGTAATTAGATGGCACTTGTTGGACATTGTTATTGTTTGTGAAGTGTCTTTCTCCTCTCTTTTTTCCCACATTCACCTACTATTTTGTGTCACAGGAGAAAGTTTCAAAGCTGTTAAAATGTTAAGCTGTGGAGACATTATATGCCATGAAATTTTAACATTTAATCTTTTATTTAAGATAATTGTTACTTGAGGGCTGAGAGCATAGGGAGACAAGAAACATAGAGGGAGACAGATTCAACATCCAAGAAAGTCCCCCAGCCAAAATCAAGCTTTGGACATGGCAGGTGTGTGCTATAAGCTTCAACCACATATCTGGTTTCAAAAAGATGTTGATATTCTTTTACAGTGACAAAAGACAAAAACTTCAATCCTGCTAACATTTCCAGTTCATTTTAAAGATAATGGTAGGGCAGGGTTTATAAACTTCCTCAGCAGAACAGGATCAAATAGCATGAATGCATTGTAAGAGGACTGGCATAAATACAAACATAGTAATGCATTACATTATGATCTATGGCACAGACATACTACAAAATATTCTTCAAAAAAGTTGTTACAGAAGTATGTTTATTACTCAAACCATAAAAATGTTAACACATATAAGAGTAGAAGTTGCTTTTGGTAATAGTTGCTTCCCTCTGGTAGGTCATTCCTGGCCAACCATAAAATCAAGGGTAACCTTCTCAGTTTATGGGATGACCTGCCTGAGGAGACCAGGGAAGCCAACACGCTGTCTTCTTTTAATTCACTTTTAAAAACTCACTTTTCTAGACTTGCCTTTGATTGATTGTCCTGTTTGTTTGTAATTTACCTATCTCTCATTATGTTTTCTGTCTTTTTTCTCATTAATATTTTGACTGTTTTGTTTTTGCTTTTTATTTTGTCGTAAAGCAGTTTGTAACTTGTTTTTGAGAAGCACTCTATAATTAAAGGTTTTATTATAATCCAGAAGAAAGTAATTATTGTAAAAACTTATTTAAAGCTGATACAATATATATATTAAAATCAGCTTTATGACCATTACAAACTACTTTGAAAGGTAACAAACATTTGATGAAGTAGTGTGCTTTGTGATGTGTGAGCACATTTTTATTATGAAAATTAAATGTTTTATTTTTTGAAATTTTAGTGCAGGACTACCATAAGACTTACTAGTACACTGACTTTAAACAAAAGTTCTACTTGTTTATAGTTTGCAGGCTGATTCTTATTGGATCCTGTTAGCACTATTCACAGTGACTTACCTGAATAATCAAAGACCTATACCTCGGGTTAACCTTCCTATTATCCTTGGGGTCAATTTGACCCCATTCAATGTTTACCATTCAAAAAATAATAGTTGACTTTTTTTTTTTTTTGCTTCATATTTCATGGCTTTTCCTAATTTGATGGGTACAATTGATTAAGCATAAGATTATCATCATGATATTTTTTCAATGTGCTGAACACATATTGCACGCATTGGTGTTCCTCTGGAGTCAATTTGACCCCAAGCTGTTTTAGCTGTGTAAAACTTGTCTGTCTGTGTGTAACCAAGGGGCAAACTCCCCACTTCCGCATTGAAGCCAACCAGGAAGTACAAAAACTTGCAATTCCTCGACTGACTGCTTGAGGCTGGCTCCAAAAGGGAGCAAATTCTCATTGGAGCCCATG